>CAUYQG010025563.1:0-22186 GCA_963574415.1 Tarsius wallacei
TTTCAAGGTGTTGAGAAGATGAAATGAAACATTTACGTATTAGCACAAGAAAATGACTGACTGTGGTGGGAAACTGGGGGGGGAGGGGAGGGTGAGGGGGATGGGATTAATGGTGGTGGGTATCTATCTGGGGATGGGGAGGTACCCTTATCAACAAGGGTACCTGAACGAAACATTTTTGTATGCCTAACCCCTAACTGTACCCCACAATAACATTAAAAAAAAAAAAGAAACATTTACGAAAAGTGCCCATTAAAGTGCCAATGTCATTGTTTGCTTTTTAACTTCTTCCCTCCTTTTCTCCCTTCTTTCTTTCCTCACTTCCACCCACTCTCCTTCCTCTCAGCCTTTTTACTTTCATTAGCAGAACTGAAAGGACCATATGAGCTGCACAGAAACCACATGCCCTCCAGCTTGTGAGATGGAGTGAGACCCCAACTCAAAGAAAGAGTAGGGGGAAGAGAAAGAGAGAGAAAGGGAGAAAGAGAGAAAGAGAGAGAAAGAAAGAAGGAAAGAAAGAAAGAAAGAAAGAAAGAAGGAAAGAAGGAAAGAGAAAGGAATAAAGGAAGGAAGGAAGGAAGGAAGGAAGAAAAAGAAAACTGGAAAAGAAAGAAGAGAGAGTACTGTGTAAGCACCTCTGCTTCTCCTATACTCTTTTTTTTTTCTTTGTCAGTGTGATTCATCTGGTGAGCACAAAGCAATTTGGTGTCTGTAAACCCCACAGATGGTTCCACATTAATAAATTGTGATACTGACAACTACAGATATTCTCACATCAAGTAAAAGGAGTAAAGGGTGCAGAAGGTTGATTCATTTGGCTTCCATAGAAGCAGAGAGGCTTCCAGAACACCAAAGGGTGTACAAACTTATTCTGGCATTGCCCTTGTAATTGGGGTAGTCATTGCTTTGGGGTGCCCAGTCATAGTACAAGCTTAGTTGGAAAGGAGGACTATAAAAGGCCCCTCTGCCAATTGCTCAAGAGGGATAAAATGTCTGTGGAAAAAGTTTTGGGACTCTTACAAAGTACACCATATCAGGTATGCAAATTGTAAATTGTGTAGTAAGTGTCACGGTTCTTCTGTGGCATGATGACATAAAAATTGCAAAATGTTACTCAAGAAAGAAAATGCAAACTAGAAATGTACTGGGAGAGGGTAAATAGGAGTTAGCAGTATATCACAGCAGAACCTGGGGATTCAGGACCATGGATACGTCTCCCACTCCCACAACAAACTCCAGGAGATACAGACATATAAACCATGCAGAATTAGTGTCTCCATGTGCTAGATGTAGCCACTATCCTGTATCTACCATGTAGTTTTGAAGAAAGTAGACTGCGATAGATAGATGCTGTCTATGCCCTTCCCTCATCTTCTTGGCATTGACCTCTGTACTCTGAAGCATGCTTACTGCACTGACAACTCTCCTGCTGAGACTTTTTGTTCAGTCATGGATGCAAGTTCTGCCCTTACACAAAGCAAGCTTAAAGTACTGAGGAGTCAGTGCCCCTGGAAGCAGCCTTCATCCAGAGATACAGTGGATGGATTCATGTGCCAGTTTCCAGAGCTGCAGTTAACTCTAAGAAATACTCTATATTGTCTCCCAGACTTCCCCAGAGGGACTGAACTCCAGTTGCTCACAGTGGTAATTGACTTTAGAAGAGATCCATGCTGCTGGACGTGGTGGCTCACGCCTATAATCCCAACACTTTGGGAAGTAGAGGTGAGAGGATTGCCTGGGCCTGAAAGTTCAAGACAACCCTGGGCAACTTGACCAGGCCTCATCCCTACAATAAAAAAAAAAATAGCTGAGCATGGTGGTGTGTGCCTGTGGTTCCAGCTACTTAGAAGGCTGAGGCTGAAGGATCACTTGAGCCTAGCAGTCAAGGCTGTGGTGGCCGTGAGCATGCCACTGCACTCCAACCTGGGCAACAGAGTGAGATTCTGACTCAAAAATAAATAAATAAATAAACGAGAGATAGAGAGAAAGAGCCATGTTGATTTTTGTCAGTTTCATATCTGCCATCCTCATTCCTCTGTTTCCCAGGGAAAGGCATAATTGAGCCTGGAGTTCCTGGTAGAGAGTAACACCTCCTGGTAGAGGTGTTGATATTAGAAATTAGTTTCTAAAAAGGTTGGGGACCCTATATCTTCACTTGTTCATCTCTTTAAATCAGAAAAATAAATCTTGCTCAGACTGTCCACAAACGTGGCTAAGGAAATTTAAATCTCTAGTGAGCATTAAAACAATCATTAACTTGTAGCAGTGTCAAAAGAGAGGAACTTATTTTTATTATTTCATTTAAAAGACTACTCAGAAGACCAAATCTCTTTTGGAGTGCCTTAAAGATTGAAATTAACACAGAGCAGAACCCAAGGAGAGAAATATCAGGCATTCAGTCTATTTTTTTTTTAAACACTTGCCTCATCATGTTGACACTGCTTGCATCACAAGGCAAAGGTTGCATCTTGTTCAGCCTTTATTCCCAGAGCCTAGCCTACTACCAAACACATAGTAGATCTTCAATATCCATTTGTTGAATGTATAAAATATTATGAATTTATCTGTGACCTTGAACAAGACACCTAACCTGTTTAGCCACAAACCAAAGCCATCTCTGAGTTGTTGTCCAGCTGTAACATGCTAGGATGTGAAAGATATTGGCCACTATATTGTTTGCAAAAAACAAAAATGAAGCTAGCTGTACTGAAATAAGTCAAGAAGGCAACTAAGAAGTTGCATTAGCCAAAGGCTAGTACTGGTGGGACTACAAGGAAATGGTTTTTGGTTGCTCTTGGTAAGGAACAGATCTTAACGAAAGTTACAGAAGACAGATTAAGAAGGACAAAAGACACAATTAGAGCAGAAGGCCAGGTGGGGGAAAAATGAGGGGGGAAAAAATTTCAGACTGGTTGCTTTCTTAATAACAGCTCACCAGAACTCTCCAGCATGGGCTATGGAGAAATTCAGGGAAAAGTTGAGGCAGAAGAAGTGGAGGCACCAAGAGAGTCATGCAATCCTCTGCTGGTTTTAGCTCTGAAAGCACATTTGTAGGCTCCTGGGATCCCAAAGATGTTCTGAGCTAAGCTTGGTAGCCCCAGAAAGTATGACAATTGCTCAGTAAAACTGGGCTCTCATAACTGCAGCCTAGGTGAATCTGATTATATTTTGATTGTTGAAGTGTCCAATTAAAAAATGAGTCTGAAAGGAGTTTACCGATGGTTGTCCATAAATGTGTACATGGGGCAGACCAAGGAATAATAACTGGAGCCATCTTCTTGATCCTCTTCATAATCCAACTCATCATTAACTCCATGTTGTAGGTTAAGAAAAGTAAAACAGAGACCCTGTGAGGGCAAAACTAGCTGCTGCTCAAACTGGAGTTGGGGCTCATTCCAGGTCTATCTGACATCTAAGTGATCTCTTGACCTCACTAGGGAGCTTTCACCATGAGCATGGCCAAAGGAGAACTGTTGTCCAGAGACAAAAACCTTGTAGAGTCAGGAATTTAGACTGTCAGAGTATTCTGAAATGAAGGACTAGCAAAAATAAGATCTCTCCATCCCCACCTGATTCCCACTCTCTAGAGTGGTTTCCCTCACTTTCAGATTTCTTTAACCAGGAGTCTCATTCATCATTCCAAAGGTACAGAGAATGTCCTAAGATGCAGCCATTCTCAGGTGTGATTTATGGAGAATCCTTCCTAAGCAGAGGAAGAGAGGAGGCTGGAATGTTGGACACCTGCCATGCAAGCAGGGATGGGGAGTGCAAACGACAAACACAAGTTACAGTATTTCACCAGGGCAACCAAGAGGGTTAAATGCTGAGCACTACAGAATGTGGCTACACTCCATGTCTACCCAAGCCCACACTTCATCTTCAGTAAAGTCAGAAAATGCTCTAAGGACTGGGTATCCTATGGAAACTAGTGAATAAACTGTTTTAAATCTGAAGGAAAATAGGCAAACTGGAGTAGAAAAGGCAACCACAAGAGCTAGGAGTAGAAAGTAAATCTTTTAAAAGATCTTTGTAGGCTGGGGGTAGGATGACATGTTTACTTTAGAAGCCCCATTCCATAGTAAATATTAAATGTACTCAATATAGTTGAGTGTAGTTAGGGTTGACTCGGTGATGTAAATAATGTGGCAAATTTAGGCATTTAATTAATGATTTTGATTTTGAAGCTTTGTATTTAAATTTGAGAGGATTTTCCCCTCATGCATTTTTTTTAAGTTCTGCCTGTGCTTACAGTGCTCATTTGATAAAGAACCCTAACAGAAGAAGTGATTTTAAGGTATTAAATTCTCAAGATGTTTTGCATAATCTTGAGGAGGGTTTGGAATTTAAGTGATGGGCAGGATATTCAATAAAAATTCATTTGGAATATAAAGTGCAATTGGGTTTGTGGTACTACTTGTGTACCATGGGTTTCCAGGGACTACACTCAACTGCTCTTCTGAAGACATTAACCTCTGTGTCCTGGGAGTAACATGGTGAATAGAACATGTCTCCACAGTTCCCAGCACCAGGGGCTCCGTAGGATACAGATGTCAGGTACTGGGAGATCAGCCACTGCTCAGATTTTTATGATGGTATCTCTTGGAGAAAATGCGTATTTACTAAGCACTTTCTCTAGCTCTGGCATTTCACACATCACCTCTTTTAATCTTCAATGTGATGCTTCCACATGGGTACTTGTAAGCCTACTTTACAAATGAGGATATTGAGGCTTATAGATATAAAATTACTTATCCAAGATCAAATAGTTGCTGAGAGGCAGAGCCAGGAGTGGGGTCCTGGTATTTCTGATTCTAAAACGATTGCACTTTTTGCTTAAACCATGCTATGAGAAAAGGAAAAATAAAGGCTGGAAGGGAGGAAAGGGTAACATACAAACAAAATTGGAATAAAGCCGTTTTGATCATCTCTTTATCCCCTGGCTTGAGAAGGGAGGAAAATCAAGTGGCATTACCAAGCTTAAGAGGGGGGTAGCAGGACCTTTCCCCAGTCCTTGCTGCCAGTAGATCCAAGCAGAAGCCTCAGAACAGGAATTTGAGCACCAGATGATGCTGACAACCATAGTGTATGAAATGGTAACTGGTCCTGGTGGGTCATTATGACAATTGAAGAGATATTCCCTGTCTTATCAAGGGAAGAACAAAATTGGGATCACCAACTATCAAAAGGGTGGTCCTCCTAGGGCTTCATTTCCACAGCCAGATGACTCTCCCCATAACCGTAGTTGGTAGTCGAAGGTCTATCTCACTCTGATTAAGGATTATTAGCAGGCATAATGAGGGCTGTAATAATCAATGCTAATTTATATACCTCCATTTCCCAAGGGTCTCTGATTGAAAGAAATATGTTCAATTCCTAGTCTGTAGTTAATACTACATTCCACATCTTGAGTAAATGGGGTCAAAGGATTGGACTTAGATGGCCTGAAAGTTAGAGGTTTTACAATTTCCACTCATCTCTTTACCTCTCTTTGATGTAAATCTTCATAGTAGCTCAAATACAATGTTTATAATTTCGAATTCAAATCTTGGGTAAAAAATGAGGGAAGTTAAGGAATGTGTCCCAGAAGTGCTTTCTGCCTTGCTTTGGCGGCATTTCACTCATTTGTTAAAATAATTGCTTCTTGTGGTGTTTCTTTCTTTGATAAAGTCATTCATCCATCCAGTCAATACATTTTATTAAGACTTACTATGTGTCAGGTCCTGGGTTCACTGACAGTAACAAGGAAAGGGATTAGACACAGCTACTGCCCTTAAGAGATGCAAGTTCATATGTGTTTCCTAATATTTTAGAGTCATGTATTCCCTCAAAAAATAGGTAAAACTATTGATCCTCACCAATCATCAAAATGCCTGAAACTCATGCATACTGAATATTACATCTAATTTTAAGATAAGTCACAGACCTCCCTCCAAGTCCCCTATAAAAGTCCATTCATGCACATGCTATAGAGTGATGAACCCGAAGATGAGATCCCATGCTCAAGTGAGGTATTATTTAAGGTACTTGATAAAGGGAAATGCTTCCTCTGATAAACAGTGAAGAAGAGTGTCCTGGAACCTCTGAAATTGGGTGCAATGTTGAAATCCAATACTCAATTAGAAGCCACGAGCATGCATCCTTAAACTGCTGTTAACTTGATCTGCGATTTTGTACAAGTTCCTTCCTTTCTCTTGCTAGACTTTAATTTCTCAGTATGTCTAATAATCTGGTTATTCTTGATGAGCTCTAACAGCACTTCTAATCCCAACATTCTAAAACACCCAGGCTAGCCACTCACTCATTTCCAAAATTTGGCCTCTTCCTAGTATGCCAGACTATCTCTTATCCCCCCTCCCCATAGCCCTAGTACCCAGCCCAGGAGGATACTGGTACTTCCTGCCACACCTGCTTCACTTTGGCCAACCAGCCCCTCTTAAGTAGTAGCAGTCAATGTTGGAGAAAGACATATCTGAGTTCCAGTGCAGTCTCCACCACTTGTAGTGCAGTCTTGGGCAAGTTTTTAAATTCTCAGAGGTTTGATTTCCTACTCTGTGAAATGGGAATAATAATAACACTAACCTCTTCGGGCTTACTGGCCTTAATCATACAGAGTGAACTAGTTGCATTAGTCCCAAATATACATTTTTTTCTCTTTCCCCCTTCCTTCTTCCCTCTTTTCCTTCTTTCTTTCATCTCTTTCCTTTCTTTTCTTTTTTGCAAGATTTGTAAGGTCTTGGAGAGGATTTTTCTGTCATTCTTATCCATACTCTATTTTTTTTTTAGCTGCACAGCAGGGAAGTTTACATAAATACAATTGGTAGAAAGAAATCAGGAGCACAAAACTTCATCCAATTCTCAGTATAAGAGACCCAGAAAAAAAGGCCTGAAGCAGCCTCTTGGTTTCCCATAGACAAAGGAGGGCTGAACTGAGAAAAGGGGCTCACGATACCTTTCAACTGTGCAGGATGACGGCATTGGAAGGAACACTTGCTGCCAAAGGTGGTGCCCTCGAGGCAGGAGAAGGAGGCGGCATAGACATGATGGTGGTCCGGGATGCCGCAGTCTACCGGCTCACAGGCCACCTGCTTGTTCCACTTGCCCTCTGCGCAGGTCACTGTGACACTGGGTCCCACCTGAAAGACAAAGGCACAGTGAGGAGTGGCAGACCTAGGCTCAAATATGGGGAAATGCCCTTCTCCCCCAGGCGACAGCTCAGAGTCTTGTCCAGGCACCAGGAGATCAACAATTAGTGTTTAACTTTAGCTCATTTCATGACCCCAACAACTGTATGAGTTAGATATTTCAGTTTCCATTTAAAAATGCACAAACTGAGACTCAGAGACATGACATGATCAGCTCCAAGTTATCAGGCTGGAAAGAGGATAAGTGGGACTTGAGCCAGAAGGCTAATACTCTTCACTGCTATCTGTGGAGTCTCCCAGATCACGATTTCTATTCTGCTGATGATAACCTTTAGATTCAAAAACCTCACAAGGCATGGTGACTTCTTTCATAAAAGAGTCTGAAACACTGTGCAATGGTAAGACACCAACTGTTGATCTTTGTGTCTTCTTGGCCCTGGAGAAGGTTACCAGGAGCCTATTGTAGTGCTTGGCATACAGCAGGCAATAATATGGGACACAGGAGATTTGTATGTTTGTCCTCCATGGTATAAGACCACAGGTAAGTTCTTTCCCTGCTTTGAGTTCTTCCACTGGCCAAAAAGAAAGGATTGAACCCAAAGATTGCTCTAAGAACCACTCTCTACTCTGAGATTTGATGGATCAATTATCAAGAGAGAAAGACATAAAGATGCAACAAGCCTGGGGGAAATGAAAGAGTCAAAAGAGAAGTGAGCCAAGGTAGAAGATGGTAGGGCTGCGTAGGTGGAAGGGGGAGGTCAGGCTACAGAGCCAAGAAGAGGACGATCATCGTGATCATCAGCAGCCTGGAGGCTTCCATTCAAGAAGGAAGTCGACAAACCCCACGGGACTGGGGATGCCAAATGTTGATCTGGGATTTTAAAAGCAAAGGACATTTTCCCCTCTTAAGCACACATCAAAGAGATGTGTGCTTAAGACTGAAGTCGCTCACTGCCAAAACCGTCTAATTGTTTCCACAGGAGTTCAAACCTGCTGTGTCTCACACACAGAAGTAGGTGTCTAAGACAAGCAAGCCCAGGAGCTCTGTGCAGATAGGAATTCCCAGCCATGAGAAACGTGCCGTGTTCTTTCAGTATGAAAGCAAAGTCCTGTGGCTGCAACAAATAAGGAAAGAAAAAAGGTGCATCTAGCAACAGCGCTCTGGAACCCTCAAATCCCAGGTCTGAAAAGACCTTTACTGCCAACTCATTCCACTCTCCCATGCTCCACCTGAGACCTTGCAGCAATATCTGACTAAAGCAATATTCTGCCACATCGTTCCAACCATCTTCCATAAGCTCCACTGATGACTTCCTGAGGGGGGCTCCCTGCTGTCTTCTGGCTGGATTCCAAGTCAAATCCACATTGGCAGCCAAAAGAGCTTTTGTCAACCATGATCTCTGACCACGTTACTTCCTTCAACAGCTCTCTGTTGACCTAAAGATAAACCCCACTCTTCCTGACTAAGGTGACAGGTCCTGCACCAGTGGACCCAGCTTGCCCCTCCAACCTCACTGCTTGGGTGAGTTTAGAAAAAGAAAAGATTTCTTTCTGGGTGTGGTAGCTCACGCCCATAATCCCAGCACTTTGGGAGGCTGAGGTGAGAGGACTGCCTAAGCCCATGGGTTTGAGACCAGCCTGGGCAACTTGGCGAGACCTCATTTCTACAATAAATACATTACAAAAAAAATTAGTTGGGCATGGTGGTGTGTGCCTGTAGTTCCAGCTACTTGGAAGGCTGAGGTGGAAGGATCACCTGAGCCCAGCAGGTCAAGGCTGCGGTGGCTGTGAGCATGCCACTGCACTCTAGCCTTGGTGACAGAGTGAGACTCCAACACACATACAAAAAAAGAAAAAGAAAAGATTTCCATCTGTGGCATTTTTTTTCTCACTAATGGGCTTTCACATACTATTCCTGCTTATGCCAAGGGCATATATTTTGTCCTTTTCCTCAACCCCATTGCCTATCTATTTAGCTTTCTGTTTTCATGTCACTTCTTCTGAGGCACTTGCCTTGAATCTCCCGATGGCTTTTACAACACCCTGCACTTTCTTTTCTCATGTTTCTCTCACTGTGAGGTCATTAGTCATGAACTGCCTGACTCTCCCTCCCCCACTAGGCACTAAGCTTCTTCAGAGAAGGGATTGGGTTTGTCTTAATGAATCTTTTTCTTAAAGCACCCAGTACTGCATCTGATTTATAATGAACAGATGTTTTGCAACAAATGAATGCATGAATGAATGAATGAATACCTCATTGACAGAGGGCTCACTTTTTACATAAGCAGCTCATTCAATTACAGCAGTTTTGACTTTTTAAGAGATTCATTCCAAAATACTCAGCCCGTGATCTTGAAGATTTGCTACCTACACAAAAACACAGTAAGGGTTGTGTGGAACATTGTTCTGCAAAGGAACCCTTTTCTTAGGGATTTCAGATTGCTTGGCTGGTTGATTGATTCACTCATTCATTTAATTAATACATATCTATTGAGCACCTACTATGTGGCAGCACTATTTCCAGTGCTGGGGATGCAGCAGAGAACATGGTCAATACCCAGTAAGCGTTTCCTGGCTGGAGAGGGGCTGTGGGCGCAGCACCTGCACACACCTGGCTCTTGATTAGCTCATCATCCCGCTGTATCTGGAGTACGTAGCCTGTCTGGCAGCTTACAGTACACTGGGCGCCATGGTAGCGGTCGCTGCTGGAGCAATTGAGAGAAGCATTCTCCACAGCCAGCTCCGGGCAGTCGGTGGCCTCACAAGCGAAGTGCACGCAGCTGGGGATGAAAGAAACAAGAAGGGAAGAAAAAGTCTTCTCATAGGACAACCACACTCCAGCTGGAAGATAAAGGTTAAAAGCCGCTCTCTCTCTAAAATTTCAGAGGGCAGAGACGAAGGCGAAGAAGAAGTGCTGGCGGGGCGAAGAGGACTCTGGAGGCAGTGGTTAAAGGATATCATTCAGAGCACAAGTTAAGGTGACAGACAAATCAGGTTTCAAATCTTGTCACTTAACAGTCTTATATGTTATCAAGTTTCAAACTTTGCAGAGTCTGGTTTTCCATTTGTGACAAGGAGATTATTGTTATTACAGTGAGTATTTATTGAGTTTCCTATCTGCCAGGTACCAGTTTGATTAAAAGTTTCCTCGTATTTTATGAGTACCTACTTCCTGCTGAGCACAGTGGCTCACACATATAATTCTAGCACTTTGGGAGGCTAAGGCAAGAGGATCACTTGAGACCGGAGGTTCGAGACCAGCCTGGGCAACATAGAATCTACCAAATCTACCAAACAGAGTCAACTCAGAATCTATAAAAAAAATTAAAAATTAGCCAGGTATGGTGGCATGCACCTGCAGTCCTGGCTATTTGGGACATGGAGACAGGAAGGATCCCTCAAACTCAGGATTTGGAGGCTGAAGAGAGCTATGATTGCAGCACTGTACTCCAACCTGGGTGACAGAGCGAAACCTTGTCTCTAAAAAATAAAATAAAATAAAACAAAATAAAAAGAGCACATTGAAGAATTCCCGGCACATATTAAACATCAATAAATGGTAGCTGATGTTATGAATATACCTATGCTCTTTGACCTAGAAGCTGTGGACCTCATCACCTCTCTGAGCTTCAGTATGCTTTCAAATTTGGTCAACCTCATAGAGCCATGAGACTCAGCTCAGTCAAAGGATGTAGAAGTCTTTTACAAACTGTAAAGTGGCTTACAAATTAGTAGTGAAGTTGTACAGGAACCGTGCCTTGCATGTTGTTGCAGCTGCTTCTACCTTTCTGACAGCCTGAATTCCACTCATTCTTCAAGTCTAATGTGTCATGTAAATTTCTGTAGGAAGCTTTCTCTCAGGTAGGTGAGCTCCCTCTCGAGCAACCCACCCTCCCTTCTCTATTGCTGTTGCCTCATGCTTGATGCATTAAAAACACAGGTCTTTGGTGCCCACCATTGTACCGGGTTACATGTTAATCTTTAAGAATGCAAACAGAAACAACACAAAATCCCTGTGCTTGGATGGTCATTCCCCTTATAGTTATGTAAGCACTCAGTAACACTAGTTACTATTTACTGATGGCTTATATACATGAGCTCACTCCATCCTCACAACAACAACCCTATGAGCTAAGTGTTATTCATTTTACAGTTGGACAAATTGGGGACCAGCAAGATTAAGTTGCTTGTTTAAGGGCCCATCCAGATGTGTGATTCCAAAGTCCTTGTTGTTCATCCTGTCCCATGCTTTTGGACTAGAACGTCCTTGAGGGCAGAGATAATGCCTATTTCATCATGGTGTATTTTACTTTGCCAATAAAAATGCCTTGCACGGCAGATGTTTCCTAAATAGCAAGAAACAAATGGTAATGGTGCTTTGTAATAGCTCTCAAGCTATTTTATAGAGGTTGATTCCTAACACTGAGAACTTCTAGGGGGCAGTCTTTTCTGACTTTTGCCTCTCTGACTGTATCCGCCCCAACACCTGGTCTAATAGTATGTGCAGACAGCTAGATTTGTGTCCAGAATGTCAAGATTTTTATGTTCTTGTTTTAATTTAGAATACGGGGAGAAATATTGGCCAAACCATCTTCAGAATAATTTTCTAGTTTTGTCTTGATGTCAGTTTCAGGGTATGCGACTGAGGGTTTTATTGGGACCTGACCCCATCCTCTACCCCCTACTCAAAAGTATAGTGCGAAACAAAGTGGGGAGAGGAAGGAACTGAAAGCCTCTAAAACATGTCATAGACTAATGAACTTTAAGAAATACTCAGTAAAGGGCAAACATTTAATTTAGGGTCTCAGACCCTGACTAATATGGGCTTTGCAACTCTCCACATTCCCCTTACTTATTGCAGATCCCCTGGCACTAAGTAACACTTGTTGAGATACTCCAGTTCTCTGTCCTTCTTCCTACTCCTGACAGCCTCAGCATCGCACCACATGGAGACCTCAAAGAGGCTGTGACTTTAGAATCAGCGCAAGAGCTTTGACACCAAACAATGCATCTGTTCACATTGTGTAAGCACCAGTGGAAGGAGCCACATGGTTCCAATTTAAATAGATTTACTCTGTAAGCTACCAGCTCCCAAGCTGTTCTTCTGAACTGTGCCTAACAGTTTGGGCATTCTTGCTCTGCACTCCCAGAAGGCACCTGGGCTCTTATGAGGACACAGTGGGAAAGATGACTTTCTTCTCAAAGCCGTAGAGCCACTGAGGTAAAAACAGCACTCTCCTTCCACTGATTTGGGCACATTAGTGTTCTTCTACATAGGAAAATGAAAATTTGAAATGCTTCATTTCCTAGAATGGCAAGAGCACAGCACTTATTGATCAGGAAAATCTGGGCTTCAGCACCAGCTATGCCGTTTATCAGTTGTTTGACTTTGGAGATCTATGTAACATCCTGAGCCTCAGTTTCCTTATCTGTAAAGAGAAATAATAAAATGATTTATTTCTCAGAATTGTCAACAGGGTGGAATGTCATCAACTAATTTATCTATTCAACAGACCTTCTCTGGGGGCTTTACTGAGTACGAGACACTCTTCTAAACATGGGGGCACAGTGACATCTCATAGAAGGTGCCTGCCTTCCTGTGTATTTATGAGGAAGGACATGTGCCTCCAAAAAAGTAATGAGACAATTTCATATTATAATGTATGCTATAAGGGCATTAAAACAAGGTTCAGTTATAGAGGGTGACAGTTGGTGGGGAGTGGCGGGATATTTTGTACAGAAGTATCCGCCAGGAAGAGCATCTAAACTAAGACCTGGATGACATTAAGGGATCACTCATACAAAGGTTTGAGGCAAGAGGGAGCCCCAGGCAGAGTGAAGAATGCTACAAAGGCCCAGGACAGGATAGAGCTTGGCATGTTTGTAGTGTGAGAAGTGCTTTAAAAATTATGAGGCTAGCCGGGCTTGGTGGCTCAGCCTGTAACCCCGCGCCTTTGGGAGGCTGAGGTGAGTGGATTGCCTGAGCCCGCGGGTTCGAGACCCGCCTGGGCAAGCGAGACCTCATCTCTACAATAAATCAAAAAATTAGCCGGGCATGGTAGCGCGTGCCTGTAGTTCCAGCTACCTGGAAGGCTGAGGCGGAAGGATCGCTGGAGCCCAGTGGGTCGAGGCTGCGGTGGCCGGGAGCGGCCACTGCACTCCAGTCTAGGCGACAGAGTGAGACTCAAACAAAAAAAAAAAAAAAAAAAGAAATTAATTTTTTTAACTTTGGAATTTATTAGAGAACACTGATATATGCTTCATTAAAAAATTTGTTTAAGGTAACACCCTCTAAATTACTTTCTAAGATGAAAAACAACCCTAAAATAAAAACATGTTTTCAATGTACAATTTTTCCTCCTGCCTCAAACTACTTTTCTATCAATATCTCATCATTCCTTTGATTTCAATTTACTTATGTATTAGTGAATTGCATTATTTATATAAGGTTGTTATATTTGTGAGTCTTATCTTCATGTCTTTATAAAATGCATGGTGTACTATATACATAATAATATTGAAGTAATCTACCATTAATAAAACTCTGCTTACTAATTAAACTGCTTGTTTATAATATTCACTTTGCTTAAAATTCAGGAACACCGTATTGATAAGCATGATTTCCTATAGTTCTTTGTTTTCAAATATATTGGTCTATATAAAAAAGAGTTTTTATTTTTCCAGAATTTCACAAATCACTGATAATCATTAAGCTGTGATTGAATTATTTGTGTGATGCTTTGGGTGGTTTCCTGATTCTAGTGCGTTTTTCAGAGTGATATTACAATACTAAAGAATTTTTAGAACTACTGTGATATGCTTACAAATCAAAGAAAAATATTTATTTCTTCTAGAACTGGAAGAAGTGAACTGCCATATTTCCAAAGTTAGCAATATTAAAGTCTCTAAGAATGACTGTTTTATCTTTTAATCTTTTAAACTTTTCATTATCTTTGCAACAGAAAATTCCCTTTTTAAAGTTTTCCTTTTGAATTTTTTTACCATTCATTTGTCTCTTACTTAGTATACCTGGTTGTAGGAAAATGTTGGGCCCATACATGGCTGGCTACACAATGTACAAGGCCCAGTGAAAAATGCAACACAATGTGTGCCTTGTTAAAAGAATGTTAAGAATGTCAAAATGGCAACAGTGCAACAATGAGCCAAATATTATTAGGTCATATACACACAGGCCAGCCCTGAGAACGTATGCAGATAGGTAAATTCTGCAAGTTCTTAAAATTGAATTAAAAAGTGATGATATTTCGTATGTGATCACAGAAATGTGAATTAAATTGGCAATGGCATTGAGATTTGTGCTAGAATCACTGTCTCCTCCTGCATACAATTTCTATATGAATTTTTAAATAACAAAATAAGATTTTAAGAAAGCTTTGGAAAAGAAAAACTATAATAATTTTTAGTTAAATTTAATATGTAACTTTATATAATTTAAAACATTAAGAGGTGCATAATTTTCCATTATTAATTTAATTAGAAAAAGAAAAATGTTCTACTTATTTTTAAATCACTTACATTACATTGAACAAAAGAAGATCTTGGAATGGAAATGAATGAACATTTTTGAACATGTTAAAAACTAATTTCTTGCCGTTAGTGGAGCCTGTTTTTTTTGCAGGGCATGCGCTTACCTCTGATTCACCTCTGCTTGGACAAGACAGTAATGTGATTTGCAAGTGGCTGTAACTTCACCCAAAGCACATTACAATAAGCAATGTAGTTAAGCTCAGAGGGTTTGACCTACACATGAATTTGTAAAAGAGAAAAGCATTGTTCTGTGGCTGAACTTAATGCCTGTTGCTTTGTAAGTCACACGCATATTTACCTGATCAACCCATTTTACTATTTCAAGTACTTGAATGAAATTATTTTGAAATATAATTGATGACTTGTCTGTTCCAAATACATGTGTATGTTACAAATGCAAATGCATGTATGTATTTTACAACTATGCAGCTTCAAGAACTGACTTATTTCTATCTGCTTTTTATTCACGTGTTAAAATTAGGCTACTGATGCATATTAGAATTTAATTACACCAATTAGTACTGCCACATCAGACATATGATGTGCCTTCCATTAAGAAGTATCTAATGGGTATTAGTACAATTTAGCTTCATAATTAAAGTTCTAAGAACAGCACAAATTAAACATTATGATTACAAAACATTAAAAATCTACTGGTGAAATGAAGGCTGAATATTTTAACTTCTCCTCTAAAGCTTATTTTTATAAAGAAAATCAGGATTATGTAAAATGCAATGTTATTACTGAACCGTTCTTAATTAAAAAAGAGAAAATTATGCACACATGCACATTCCCATGTGCATATGTAATGACAAAATACATTTAAGAAAGTATTCAACGAAACACATGTCATATTACGGAAAAAGTTGTCATTTCAGGGTTTTTTTGCTTTGCTTTTTTTTTCTTTTCTCTTTTTTCTTTCTTCTTTTTTTAACATAAATATTTGTTAGCTGTGGTCGTCAATCAGAACTCTGGCTTCCATGAGCATGGATGGCAGGCATACCATTTACTGACTCTCTGGTTGTATTTGCACTCAGGACACCTTTTTCTCAGGCTACTCTTGGCCAATGACTGAGCATGTGGGGGTGCTGATAAAGGAACTTTTTAAGAATTGTGGGAGTCTCCCAACAGAAGACTTTGGACTGAGGATTCCAATTGTCCTGGTGAAAATTTACTAAAATTGTGTTGTAGAGTGTGACTCTTCCCCAAAGCTCTTTCCTTCTCCCTCTCTTTTCACAGAGGCTTCTTTCACTGTCTGAAGACGTCATACCTTTGCACCGACTTTATTTTAAGGATAACAATGGAAAGATACGAGGGGGCAACCAAAAGAAACTGGAATTTATTTGTTAATAAAATGTAGATTCACTCTTACATGTTTAAATTTCACTCACCATCCAAGTACTTCCCATGGATGCAATACACCTATCGAGATGCTTTTTCCACTGCTCAAAACCGTTTTTGAACTCAATAATTTTATGCCTTATAGTGTTTCTGCCATTTTTAAAATTTTTAAAAAGTGTTTATTTTAAAGATGCGGGGTACAATTCAGAGTGGGGGGACACTTCATCAATAAGGGTACCTGATCTCTGTCATTTTTTGTTTCATCTCTTTCACATCGGCAAAACGTGTCCCTTTGAGAACATTTTTAATCTGGGGAAACAAAAAGTCACTGGGGGTAAGATCTGTGAATAGGGAGGGCGGGGCACCGGAATCATGCTGTTTTTGATCAAAAACCACTGAACACTCAGCTCAGTGTGGGCAAATTTGTTGTCATGGTGGAAGAACCAAACACCTGTTTGCCACAAGTTGGGACATTTCTTCTGCAAATTGTGACACAGCCCTTCTCAAAACTTCCAGATAAAAACTTTGGTTGACTGATCAAGAGGAACAAATTCTGAGTGTACCTCAAGAAGCCCATCCTTCGAAAAATAATTCTAGTATTTTGGGGGTCCCCCTCGTACTTTGTAATTTAAACAATGAATAAACACATTGCTTGACATAATTACTCATGACATAGTCCACCCATTTAACTAGGTCTTTGCTATCACAAAGGAACTCTAAGAGCTACTAACTTTGTTTTACACAAAGTCTTTGGTGTTGACCAAACACAGCATGATACCATAGCACTATAGACACTGAATATAGACACTTTAATTGTTGCTTAAAAAAAAAAAAGCAGGTAATACTTTTTTCATGTTTTGGATTTTATGTGTATTTTATGTGTATTGTCACCTTTTCATACTTACACTAAATAATTTAATAAATTAACACATAGGACCAGGCACGGTGGCTCCAGCCTGTCATCCCAGCACTTTGGGAGGCTAAAGCCAGAGGATTGCCTGAGGTCAGGGATTCGAGACCAGCCTGGGCAACTTGGCAAAACCTCATCTGTACAATAAACCAAAAAAGTAGCTGGGTGTGATGGTGCGTGCCTGTAGTTTCAGCTACTTGGAAGGCTGAGGTTGAAGGATCAGCTGAGCCCAGCTGATCAAGGCTGCAGTGGAGGTGAGCATGCCACTGCACTCCAGCTGGGCAACAGAGTAAGACTCCAACTCAAAATCAATCAGTCAATCAACACATAGCCACCACTTATATTCAACAATGGCCATCATTTTGTTATACTTACTTTAGATATTCCTGCTCTTTTTTGCCAAAATATTTTAAAATTATATCTCAGAATGCCATTTGATATCTACATACTTAAGGCTATTTCTCTAGAAAATATAGATACAGATATTTAGCAATACAATTTTTATAAGGGAAGGTTCATATTTTTTTTCAGGACCTCAATTCAAAATTGTTTGTTACTTAAAAAACATATTTAGCATGTATTTTTACTATGCACTTGAGAACATATTTTGAAGAAATAGATGACACATATTCCATGTGCAATAAATAGTTTTACCTACCCAACTAATTTACAAATGACAAAAACACCAATTTTTCCTTTTCTAAGGTATTTCATGATATTTTTAGATTTTAAAACCCTTTAAAATATTCTACATATTAGTTTCAAGTGCATGCTTCCAAACTTATTTCCATCTCCTCTATAATCAAGTGTAATAAAAATATGAAATAGACCCTGTGATTGTAGAAATAAAAGTGGAATAAGAAAGCTAGTCTAGATTTTATAAAATTTGAGATAACTAAAAACCTTGAAATGATAAAGGTTATCATCTACTAATTGACATCAAAATTATTCACTTTATTTTTGCGTATTCTTCTAGTCTTAGATTATATTGATATGACAGTGAATACAGTGTATGCCTTCAAAAACAGTCTGAAGTGAATCTATGAAAGAGAACATCACATATAAAATAAAGTATGGCCATTACAATTAAATAAAAAATACGGGGAGTTTTGAGAGAACAAGGAAAAACATGCTTTATCAAGTAAGAGAGTGAATATAAGCTGGGATTAGTATATCTTTGTTACATGAGGAAAGCGTTGCAGTAATAAATGAAAGATGAGAGCTTCAGACATAGAGCATATGGGGATCAGTTTACATAAAATTTTACAGTTAAAGGAACTTAAGTTTTTAACTGGGACAATAGAAACTATTGGCAGTTTGAAGCAAGGTATTGCTATGATGAGGTATGGGAATTTTCAAAAAATAAATTAGCCACCATCTAAAGAATGAACCAGAAAAGTTTGATCTTGATGGCAAGGAGGTAAAAGTGAAGTCTACGTCAGTAACCTAAATGAGAATGGATGGAAATCAAACCAACTAATGAGGTAGACTGAATCAAGTTTGAGGACTAAGACAATGGTGTGTTAATGAAGAGATAAGTCTAAGACTGTGTCTTGGGTATCTGGCTGGGGCAACGTATAATAACAATGATATATGTAGTTACGTTCTAGCTGAGTGAGTACTGGCCAATGAAATACGGATGGAAGTCATGCAAGCCACTTTCAAGCTTTGCTTCTAAAGCTGCCTATGGCAGCCATGCAGATACTGAGTTATTTGTTATTATATCCCATCTTGACTAATGCCATGTGGTTAGAAGAAATGAAACACTGTTGTAACAATAAGCTAAAATAAGTGGTATTGTCTTAGCAATCAAGAAGTGGAGAGTGAAGAAACTTAAAGGTCATAAAAAATAATAGAAATTGTCTCCCCCACTCACTCCTAAGAAAATTGGTCTATGTTCTTCCCAGAAAACAAAAGCACAGTGTAATCAAATAACCTTTCCCACCTTTAATGTAGGATCAATTCAAATTATCTGACCAGCAGACTTTCGGAATTATCAAAGGCAACTGGTTTCTACTTTATCATTTCTAAATGAACTATGAGCATCACACAGTTTATTTCATTTAATTTTTGAATAACGTTAAAGAGTTAGGATGAGTGCAGTGGCTCATGCCTGCAATTCCAACACTTTAATAAGAGGCCAAAGCGAGAGGATTGCTTGATCCTAGCAGTTCACAACCAGCCTAGGCGCTAGAGAGACCTCGACTCTAAAAAAAAAAAAAGTAAGTATTATATTATTAGTTCAATTTCGCTCGTGAGAATTCTGAGGTGTAGAGATTCAGAGTAGCTAATACTAAGTATAACTCTGATTTGAATGTAGTTTCGTCTTATTATTATGCTTGATTGTATGCCTTTAAGCTATAATGAGTCTCATTCTAAATATACAGCTGATATAAACTAAGATTATATTTATTTTGGGTTGTGACATCATGTTTGACTCACACTGGTCACTTCTAAACATAAATGTTAAAGTATTTCTGTCTTTAAAAATAAGATAGTTCAAATACTTATTTGCTTATTATTTTTTGTTCCTGTCAATTTCTAAAATCATGACAGCAGCGGCATAGTTATTATGTTCATCTCACTATATTCATTTTCTAATGCTGCTCCAGGGAACAGATTACAGTGTTCAGCAGGGAGACCCTTGTAAGCATTGAAAAGGGTAGCACTGAAGCAAAAATGTCAACGTGATGAGGAAATAATCATGTAGATATCAGAGAGAAGAGAGCCCAGGTAGAAGGAAAAAGCAGTGCAAAGGCCTAAGACGGGTGTGTCACTCTCTTGTTTGAAGAAGTTTGAGGAAAACAGTTTGGGTGAAGATGAAGGAGGAAGGAAAGTAATGAAGAATATGCGGAAGAATTAGGGGCCTTGACATACATGTTTTTAAGATATATATCTTTAATTGTTGCATAACATTTGTGAATATTTGTGGGATATGTTAAGCTTCTCATTGCCTTTGAATCTTATTGTGAATTAGATGGAGAGTCTTATAGGTCCTAAGAAAAGAAGCAACATGATCTGACTTTTATATTGAAAGGATGATTATGGAGAGTGTGTTGATAACTGCAAGGTGATAATTTTAAGAGAGAAACCCCGATTCGATACTATATTTATCCTAGGGGTAAATAGTAATGATCCAAAGTTCAGTGGCAATGATAGGAAGGAGTAGATTCTATATATTGTCAAGCTTTGGGGCTTAAGAAACTAGAAAAAGGGCATGCTAGGTCACACTCCCAATGGGGGCCTCCAGAGTGTTAGATCAGATCCACCAGGGGTGTGGGTGTCTGGTGTGCAATCCAGTGCTGTGTGAAAGATGCGCTTACGTTGGAAAATATAACTTATTTAGAAAGTAAGAGAGAGAGAGACAGAGAGAGAGAGATAGAGAAAGACAGAATATTCACCTCCCCAAGGAAGGGGAGGGAACCGTTGCTTAGGAAACATGGTGGCAACTATAGCCCAAAGAGCACATAGCCACACCAGAGTCTAGTAAGGCAATGGCGACTAACTGCTCGTGGTTGAATCCTTTCAATTCTTCCCTCTATTGGGGGAAGGTAATTAAGGTGATTGGGTAGTGGTCTGCTTCACATCATCACAAAGGGGTAGGTAAGCACAGGTACTGACGTCAGATAATAGACAGCAGGCAGATGGGTGGGTTAGTTACGTGATTGCTGCCATGGTGGTGCAGTCTGTCTGTCATGTAGGTCACAAAGGAACAAGCAAGAGAGGGAGTGGTACCGGTTCTGTCACTGGCTGGTGACGAGAGCGTAAGTTAACCGCTAGAAAACATGAGATTTAGGCGATGTTAAAATGACTGCCCATTAGGCACATTAAGTCAATGTTATATCCTTTCATTGATATATTAAATCCATGTTACATCCTTTTAGGGAACTTTCCTTCAAGCGAGATGGATAAGCATAAACATATATGGCAGGGACTGGGAGATGGAATTCAGCAATTTCTCTTGAGGCAAGTTTATTTTGAGATGTTTATTAGACACCTGAAGTAATCAGGGCCGAACCAGGAGAAGTGAAATCACTGAGAATGTATTTATTTATTACTTTTTGAGTTGCTGTCTTACTCTGTCCCCCAGACTGGAGTACAGTGGTACGTCACAACCTCCACGTCCTGGGCTCACTCAGGCCTTCTTCCCACCTCAGTCTCCTGAGTACCTGGTACTACTGGCACATGCCATCATGCCAGACTAATTTGTTTACTTTTTTTTTTCTTGTAGAGATGAGGTCTCAACATTGTCCAGGCTGGTCTCGAACTCCTGGGTTCATCAATTCTCCCACCTTGGCCTCCCATAGTATTGGGATTACGGGTGTGGCCAACTTAATGTGGCCTATTAAAAAATTAAAACAAAGGAAATTGATGCAGGCAATGGATGGTAAAAAATAGTTTTAAAAAATTTAAAGCCAATCAGGGGAGAATGAGACAATTCATAATTTCATAATGACAGGAAGTTGCTTTCGGCTTAAGATGGAGGGATAAGAATCAGAGTCTGCATTGCTGGAGCTGAGAAGAGGTCTTGCTGTTGGGAGCTGGAACCATCGTGGGTTTATGTAAGAAGAGCAGAAGCCAGGGAAGACATACAGCTTTTATCAGGGATGACAGAGAGAAATTGAGATAATATCCAGACTTCCCCTTATGTCCTGTGTTTCATCTTTCTACATGTGTCTTAATCCCACCTGGAAGCCAGCTTTCAGAAAATTCTGAGATGCACAGCCTACAGTGTTCAGGCCCTCCGTTTTATGAACTGAGCAGATCAGAGTGAGGAATGGATTAGAGGAAAAATAGACCTATTATGATCACAGTATTCAAGTGGAAGCATAAAAAGTGCGATTGAATTTATGAGTGTGGAACTCAGGTTAGAGATATGGTATGGAAATGGAAATGTGCAAGTCATTAGCATTTAGATAGCATGTAAAGCCATGGGATTGGGTGAGATCACCAAGGAAGTAAGTGCAAAAACAGATGAGGGGGGAACAAAACAAAGTACTGTGACCGGGGACATTTCAACATTAAGAGTTCTAGGAAGTGAAGGACACTGAGAGAAAGACAGAGAAGACAAATAATAGAAAACCAGGAAGTCAAATGAAAATAGCATGATAAGAAGGAGGTAGTGATAAACTATATTGCATAATATAGAATCAGAGAGAGACAGAAAGAGCCACCAAATTAACAAAGTAGAGGAGAGGTTTCATTAGAGTGCTGTGAGCAAAAAGCTGCATGGAAGTGGTTTAAG
>CAUYQG010025571.1:0-32974 GCA_963574415.1 Tarsius wallacei
CTGGACCAGATGGCTTTCCAGCAGAATTCTACAAAACTTACAAGGAGGAACTGATAACAATCCTATTGAAAGTATTCCAGGCAATTGAGAAAGATGGAGCTTTCCCCAAATCATTTTATGAAGCTAACATCACATTGATACCCAAGCCAGGTAAAGACCCAACAAAGAAAGAGAACTACAGGCCAATATCCTTGATGAACATAGATGCTAAAGTTCTCAACAAGACCTTAGCAAACCGGATTCAACAACACATATGAAAAATCATCCACCACGACCAAGTAGGCTTCATCCCTGGGATGCAAGGCTGGTTCAACATTCGTAAGACCACAAATATAATTAAATATGTCAACAGATGTAAAAACAAAAACCATATGATTATATCATTAGATGTAGAAAAAACTTTTGATAAAATCCAGCACCCCTTCTTGATAAAAACCCTCGATACTAGGCTTTTGTCAGATACGGAGTTGGCAAATATTTTTTCCCATTCTGTGGGCTGTCTCCCTGCTCTCTTGATGGTTTCTTTGGCTTTGCAGAAGCTTGTCAGTTTAATGAGGTCCCTCTTGTCTATCTTACCTCTTATGACCTTGGCCCAGGAGTTGGAGGCTGTGGTGATCCATGATCGCAGCATTGCCCTCCAGTCTGGGCGACAGAGACCTCAACTTAAAAAAAAGTTTGATAGTAAAAAGGTCCTGGATTTCACCCGAAAATTCAAACACACTCTGAGTGACTACCATTTTGGTGCCCATAGGGTGCTACTCTTATACCAAACACAATGTTGGCCAGTGTGGTTGAAAGGGATGGGGTGGGGCTGGGGGATGCAAAGGAGAAGAAAATATAAATCTCCAATAGAGAGGGAAGAGTATAAAAGGCACAGGAAAAGGGCAGTGACTTAGAGCTGGCCAAGGTCAATTTGTGTTCACATCAGCTGTCTACCTCTGATTTTGTGGGAGAAAAGACTGATAGTCACTCTTTTTTAATATGAAGAAGTCCCTGGAAGTACTGGCTCTGTCCTGTGAACCTACAAAGCAGTGGTTCTCATTCAAGAGTTCCAGCAATGTTCGGAGACATTTTTGGTTGTCAAGATGTTCAGGGGAAAGGAGCATGCTACTGACATTAAGTGGGTAGAGGCCAGGGATACTGCTAAATGTCATGCAAAGCACAGGACAGTCTCCCACAACAAGGAATTATCTAGCTGCCAATGTCAAATTCCTAGTCTAAGAAACTCTGCTCTAAAGCAGGTAAGTGCACAAAAAGAGCTATCCTCTTCCCCACAACCTTTACCCCTTAACCCAAACCACTGACTCTCCTCTAGAATGAGTATATTTTATGCATGCACGTTCCCATACATCTGAAGAAGGGAGGTGGTGAACTTGGGCAAGCTACTAAACTCTCTAAGCTTTAGTGTCCTAATCTGTAAAATTTACATACAAATATTTACCTCATAGGATTGTTGCAGGGATTAATTAGGTGATTTAACAGTTTAGGTTCAAACATTTATTGAGCATCTATACTATTTGCCAGTTAGTAAGGGTACAGACACAGTCCTTGCTACTAAGGATTTAAGTATAGTGAGTTTTAGTGGACTTTTTTTTTTTTTTTGAGTCAGAGTCTCACTCTGTCACCCAGGCTGCAGTGCTGAGGCACACTCATGGCTACCACAGCCTTGACCTGCTGGGCTCAGGCTATCCTTTTGCCTCAGCCTTCCAAGTAGCTGGAACTACAGGCGTGTGCCATCCTGCTCAGCTAATTTTTTGATTTATTGTAGAGACAAGGACTTGCCAAGTTGCCCAGGCTGGTCTTGAATCCCTGGGCTCAGGCAATCCTCTCGCTTCCACCTCCCAAAGTGCTGGTATTAGCCAGGCATGGTGGCTTACACCTGTAATCCCAGCACTTTGGTAAGCAGAGGCGAGAGGATTGCCTGAGCCCACAGGTTTGAGACCAGCCTGGGCAACACGGTGAGACCTCATCTCTACAATTAAAAAAAAAAAACAAACTTCTGGGATTACAGGCATGAGTCACCATGCCCCGCTAAACAAAGGCTAATTGTTTTCACACCCACACCCCACCTATGTCCTTCCCCTTCATTATTAGACAGGAGCCTAATCCTCATTTTTCCCTACGAGAGAATGGGAAGGAAGACAATATTGAATACCTATTTTGAAGAAGAGCTACATATATTCCCATTACCAGTTTGTACTATTTTGCTGATGCTTCTCATCAATTCCGAATACGGCTTTGAAGCCAATGTATTGTTCTTAATAATCAAAAGAAGTTCAGTCAGCTACTGAAGGCTGGCATCTGCTCTGTTCTGAAAATTGACTACTATTCTTGAACAGAATCAGAAAGTAAAAAGCAAGCTCAACCTCTTTCTGATCCTGACATACGTGACTCCTAAAATCCTGCTCTGGGAGGGCTTCAATAAGCAAAGTAAGGTTCTTAGATTACTAGAATATTTAGGCGCTCTCCCAACATTCCCATGTGCTCATGATATGGAATGAGAGAAAGGGAAGGAAAGAGAGGACTCTCGGTGATAACTGGGTTTTAGGATTGAGCAACTAAGTGATAGTAGTGCCTTTTACTGAGATTGGAAAGTCTTAGGAAGCAGTAAGTTTGGAAGGAAAATCAGGAGTTCTATTTTGGACATTAAAAAAAAACCAGGGAGCTGGACTCGGTGGCTCAGCCTGTAATCCCGCGCCTTGGGAGGCTGAGGTGAGTGGATTGCCAGAGCCCGCGGGTTCGAGACCCGCCTGGGCAACTTGGTGAGACCTCATCTCTACAATAAATCAAAAAATCAGCCGGGCATGGTAACGCATGCCTGTAATTCGGGCTACTCGGAAGGCTGAGGCGGAAGGATCGCCGGAGCCCAGCAGGTCGAGGCTGTGGTGGCCGGGAGCGGCCACTGCACTCCAGCCTGGGCGATAGAGTGAGACTCCAACTCAAAAAAAACAAAAAAACCCCAAAAAAACAGGGGCAACCCCCTTGGTCCCCTCCCACTCTGGGAGTTTTTCTGTCCTCTTAATAAATTCTACTTTCTAAATAAAACTTTCTTCCTCTTAAGTCTCTAACCTCTCCTTCTCTCAACCTGTACAGTCAAGTCTCGTCTTTAAAAAAAAAAAAAAGAAGAAGCCCTTCCCAAACCTTAGAATCCCTCTAACTGTTGCTGTCTCTTCTTCCCTTTAGATCCAAACTTCTTTAAAGATCATCTCACTATATATCTACCTCCTCACTTTCGAGTCTCTTCTCAACCCCCTGCACTCTGGTTTTTGCCCTCACCATATTATTGGAGCTACCCTCACAAAGATAAATAATGTACCGGTTGCCAGAACTAACAGACATTTTTCAATCCTAATCTCACTAGACTTCTCTGTAGCCTTTTATATAGCTGACCACATCTTTTTCTTTGAAAATCTCCCTCCAGCATCTGTTGTTTTTTGAGTTAATGATGATGGCCATTCTGACTGGAGTTAGGTGGTATCTCAGTGTGGTTTTAATTTGCATTTCTTTGATTACTAGTGAGGCTGAGCATTTTTTCATGTATCTGTTGGCTGCTCCTATGTCTTCTTCTGAGAAGTATCTATTCATATCTTTTGCCCACTTTTTAATAGGGTTGTTTGTTTTTTTCCTTTTGGCATGTTTGAGTTCCTTGTAGATCCTGGATGTTAGGCCTTTGTCAGATTTACAGTTGGCAAATATTTTTTCCCATTCTGTGGGCTGTCCCCCTCCTCTCTTGATGGTTTCTTTTGCTTTGCAGAAGCTTTCCAGTTTGATGAAGTCTATCTTATCTTGTCTATCTTATCTTTTATGGCATTCACTTTTGGAGAGTTGATCAATAATTGGTTGCTTATTCCAATTTCCGTAAGGGTGTTTCCTACATTTTCTTCTAGGATTCTTATAGTTTGAGGTTTTACATTTAGGTCTTTGATCCATTTAGAGTTGAGTTTTGTATATAGTAATAGGTAGGGGTCCTGTTTCAATCTCCTGCATGTGATCAGCCAGTTTTTCCAGTACCATTTGCTGAATAGGTTCTCCTCTCCCCAGTGGTTGCTGGTGGAGGCTTTGTCAAAGATGTGTTGGTTGAAAAATTGAGGCTTCGCTTCCAGAATCTATCCTGTTCCATTGGTCCATATGCCTGTTCTTGTACCAATACCAGGCTGTTTTGATTACTGTAGCTTTATAGTAGAACTTGAAGTCTGGAAGTGTGATACCTCCCACTTTGTTTCTTTTGCTAAGAGTTGTTTTGGCTATTCATGGTCTTTTATATTTCCATATGAATTTCTGCATCATCAATAACTCAAAAAACAACAGATGCTGGAGAAGATGCAGAGAAAAGGGAATGCTTCCACATTGTTGGTGTGAGTGTAGGCTAGTACAACCTCTGAGGAAAACAGTATGGCAATTTCTAAAAGATCTAAAAATTGACCTTCCATATGACCCAGTAATCCTCCTTCTGGTAATATACCTGGAGGAACTCAAATCACTCTATGAAAAAGATACCTGCACATGCATGTTTACTGCAGCATTATTCACAATAGCAAAAAATATGGAAGCAACCGTGCTGCCCATCGAAAGTGGACTGGATAAAGAAAATGTACATATCATGATGGAATATTACACAGCCATAAAGAAAAACAAAATTATGGACATTGCAGCAACTTGGATGGATTTAGAGTCTATAATACTCAGTGATTTATCACAGAAACAAAGATCTGATTACTACATGTACTCACTCACAAGCAGACCCTGAACATTTATCATAATACTGTAAGAAAGAGATTGGCAGTAGTGGGACACTGCCGAGGGGGTGGGGAACATAACATCAATAAGGGTACCCAAACTTTACCTGCACAATAATCACTTATATACCTAACCCTGAATTATTTTACCCCACATCTTTAAAATAAAAATAATAATTAAATAAGAAAAAAAAAGAAAATTTCTCCTCCCTTGGCGTCTCTGACATCAATCTCTCCTGCTGCTCCTCCTCCTCTGTGATTTTTCCTTCTCACATTCTTCCCGGCTCCTCCTCTATCTACTCCTTAAGTATTGAATTTGCAGGGGTTCTGTTCAGCTTCTTTCTTACTTTATACTGTTTTCAGGGATGATCTCATCTTATCTTTTAGATCCCATATAGATGATTTTGACTGTCATCTATAAACTGTCAACTCCCAATTTGCTGTCTCCCAACTCTTATTCTCTTTGAGACTACAGGTTCATATTTTGAACTGCCCACTAGATAAGTCCATTTAGATGTTCTTAGGTGTCTTGAACTCAACACATTCAAAATTCAATTCTAAACAAAGCAATTTACAGAAGAAATTCAAGTTGCCAAAAACATATGAAAATCCACTCAACTTTACCTTAATTAGTCACCAAACCCAGATTCTATTCATAAATACCCCTACCTTCCTCCAGTTAATTATAAGTTCTACCTTTTCTAGTTCCTAAGTCTCTTTTAAATCTCTTCCCTTCTTCACCACCCTTGCCAATGGGCTTTTCTTAGTTCAGGACTTTATCATCTTCCAGTATTTCAAAAGACTTTAATCTTGTCTTACTTCCCTGCCCAGTCTCTCAAACAATGCTCTCAGAATTAGCTTTCTAAGCAGTTACAGTATACTGAAATGATTACAGTTGGTAGAAAAATGAATATATTTTTATTTTAGTAGGTATTTTATTTTAAAATACATAATAAATTATAACGAAATTCATGACTTCAAAGATACTGTCTAAATTTTAGAAATTAAAAGGTGAAGATAGAATGAGCATGCAAATTTTGAAAAACCTTGGCCTACATGATAAAGCCTAAACTCCATAAGAAAAGGTTCCATCTTACCTTTCAATTTTTTTCATCATAAATGTACCATTCTAATTAGAGGGGACTTTTTGATGGCCCCCAAACATTCTTTCATCCCTCTTTGCCCTTCGTCATGCTATTCTCTCTAATGTCTGCCTAGTAAACTTCTCCTTACGCTTTAATACTCAGGTCAAATATCTCTTCTATGAGGATTTTTCCTGACACTCTCAGGTTCCCTTATTATGCTCCCACAGCATCTCTATTCTAGTACTTATGCTTTATAATACAGTAATCATCTGTTCATACTTTTTTGTTCCCTACAAGATTATGAATTATTCTTGGGCAGGGGCTAAGTCTTACACAATTTCTTATCCCAAAGTCTCACAAAATACCTGGCATAAGTACTCATAAAATTAAAATTGAATGAAAAGATTAAAGTCTGGAATCTAGAACCAAGGGGAGCATTCCCTAAAGGCAGATCTGTTTTTCATGTTATTATAGCTTCCTTTTTTCTTTTAGATATCTCTCTGGCCACCTGGAAAAAACACAAAGGCCAGAGTCATAAAGGTTTCAGGACCAGGAACAGAACAGATTAGAAGGGTCGGGCTTATTTCACTTGGCGTAATGTCCTCAATGTTCCTCCATGTTGTACCATATATCCTTTTTAAGGCTGAATAATATTCCATTGTAGCTATATACTATATTTTGTTTATCTATTTAACCATTGATAGACATTTGGATTGCTTCCACCTTATGGCTACTGTGAATGATGCTGTTGTGAACATGGGTGTACAAATACCTGTTCAAGTTCCTGCTTTAATTCTTATGGACATATACTCAGAAGTGGAATTGCTGTTTTGCATTTTAATTATATATATATTTTTAGTTGGAGTCTCACTTTGTTGCCCAGGCTGGAGTGCAATGGCACACTCATGGCCACAGCAGCCTCCACCTGTTGGGCTCAGATGATTCTTCTGCCTCATCGTTCCAAGTAGCTGGAATTACAGGCATGTGCCACCACGCCTGGCTAAGTTTTTGATTTATTGCGGAGATGAGGTCTCGCCAAGTTGCCCAGGCTGATCTCAAACTCGTGGGCTCAGGCAATCCTCTCACCTCGGTCTCCCAAAGTGCTGAGATTATAGGCATGAGACACCGCACCTGGCCAATCATATTTTATATTTTGTTTTTTAACTTGCATTTTCCCCAAATGTGTTCATTTAAATTAGAAAAAAAGAGTTATTAAAAAGGACAAATAAAAATGCTGCACACATTTAAGAAACATTAATTAATACAATTCTATTTCTGGTCTATCGGCCACAGAATTCAGATTAGTTCTGCATCTGATCATCTTCGGATGAACTGACAAAACTGAGTTTGCAAACCTACAAAACAATGAATCAAACCATTGTCTTGCAAATGCCACAAAGATACTGACATCTTTAAGACTCAGTCTAAAGCAGCCTGCTGGCACCTTTCTGATCTCTCTGTAAGTTCCAGTGTTGATAACTCCAACTTTAGGAATAGTGAATACCAAATTTAGAAATTAAAAATTAGAAAATTAGAGATAAGCAGTTCCCAATCTTATTTCCCTTTATTACTTTCTTGAATGAATTTCAGAGTTGGAAGAAGTATTCGAAGTCAATAAGAGGTTGGGAATAATAATAATAAGTAAGAATAATAATTTTAGGCCAGGTGCAACAGCTCATGCCTGCAATCCCAGCACTTTGGGAGGCAGAGGCAAGTGGATTGCCTGAGCCCAGGGGTTCAAGGTCAGCCTGGGCAACTTAGCAAGACCTGCTCTCTACAATAATTTTTTTAAAAAATTAGTTGGACGTGGTGGCGCACACTGGTGGTTCCAGCTACTTGGAAGGCTGAGGCAGAAGGATCACCTGAGCCCAGCAGGTCAAGGCTGCAGTGGTCATGAGTGTGCCACTGCACTCCAGCCTGGGCAACAGAGTGAGACTCTGACTCAAAAAAGTAATCATCATCATCATTTTATGAAACAATCTACCTGAAATGAATAAGCCTTCTGAAAGTGCTTTTATTATGTAGATGTTTGGTCACCAAAGGCATTAATCAGGGTGTAGATCTCATAGGAAATGTAATTACAAGGCTTTGTTGTTTTTATAGAGTAATATTTCAGGGGATCATTTTTAAACACTTGATAACCCCATTTATACCAAGAAAGCTATTTTCTCTGTACTATGGAGTGGGAAACTTTACCATAAACTTGTATCTCAGTCTGGCTACAGAGTCCAGCTTCTCTTAAGGTCAACCACAGATAGATCAAGCAAAATCTACCTTGAAGAAAAATTCAGTGGGAAGTAACTGCAAATAGGTATGGGGTTTCTTTTTAGGGTGATGAAAATGTTTGAAAATTGATTTTGGTAATAGTTTCACAACTCTGTCAGTATAGCAAAAAACATTGAATTGTCTACTTTAAATGGGTGAATTGTATGGTATGTGGATTACATTTCAATAATGCTGTTATCTAAAAAAAAAAAAAAAGGCCAGGCTCGGTGGCTCAGCCTGTAATCCTGCGCTTTGGGAGGCCGAGGTGAGTGGATTGCCCGAGTCTGCGGGTTCCAGACCTGCCTGGGCAACTTGGCAAGACCTCATCTCTACAATAAATCAAAAAATTAGCTGGGCGTGGTAGTGCGTGCCTGTAGTTCCAGCTACTTGGAAGGCTGAGGCGGAAGGATCGCCAGAGCCCAGCAGGTCGAGGCTGCAGTGGCTGGGAGCGGCCACTGCACTCCAGTCTGGGCAACAGAGTGAGATTCCAACTCAAAAAATTTAAAAAAAAAAAAGCAAGAGAGTGAACAAACAACCCACAGAATGGCAGAAAATCTTCGCAAATCATATATCTGATGAATGCCTAGTAGCCAGAATAATATATAAAGAAAGAACTCCTACAACTCAACAACAAAAAGACAAACCAATTTTTAAAAGAGCAAAGATTTCAGTAGACATTTCTCCAAAGAAGATATACAAATGGCCAATAATCACATGAAAAGATGCTTAACATCAGTAGCCATCAGGAAAATGCAAATCAAAACCACAATGAGATACACTTCACATCCACTAGCATGCCTATGATCAAAAAGTCAAAAAGCAAGTGTTAGTGAAAATATGGAGAAACTGGAACCCTCATACACTGCTGATGAGAATGTAAAATGGCACAGCTCCTGGGGAAAATAGTGTGGCAGTTCCTCAATAAATTAAGCATAGACTTACCATATGAATCAGCAATTCTACTCCTAGATATATGCCCCAAAGAACTGAAAACAGGTATTCAAACAGACCCCTGAACATATATGTTCATAGAGGCACTGCTCACGATAGTCAAAAGGTAGAAACAACCCAAATGTCAATCAGTGGATAAATGGATAAAATGCGGTATCTCTATACAATGAAATATTTTTCAGCCATAAAAAGGAATGAAGTGCTGATACATGCCACAACATAGATGAACCTTTAATGGCACAGGGTTTCCACTTGAGGTGATGAAAAAGTTCTGGAACTAAAGAGAGAAGATCACACAACACTGAATATTCTTAATGCTACTGAATTGTACCCTTTGAAACGGTTTAAGTATACATTTTATGTTAAATGTATTTCATCACAATTTAATAAAAATAAAATCTTGGCATGTTAGAGGTCGCAAGAAAGCATTAGAAATAACAAACTATAAATGTGATTTAAGCTTAGTTATATCACAACTTGGAAAATAAAAGTATAGTGGGTCTAACCAGTTGAGATATAGGAATGCATTTTCAGCAAAAGTATAACCCTGTAAGACTAATTGATGATTTAAATTTTTTATTATGTAAAAAAAAAATCTTAGTATTAGAAAGAACCTTAGATGCTATCCTACTCCTTCCTACAGTCAAAACATGATGAACATGGAGAATAAACATGAACAAATATATGTTTGAAAAGAAATATGTAGTCTGATATGCAAAGAGCTATCCTCACAACAACAAAAAGCTGAAAAAACTGAAAATCAGCAACTAGAATTGAGGTCACAAGCAACTACTTACCTCCAAAGTTATAACTCACAGGTCACGTTTGACAGGCTTCCGAATTAACCACCTAGGGAAAGTCTTATGGTTCACAGATTACAACCTCTTCCTGAGTAAAGAATCTTATTATGAATTCCTCAAATCTTATCGTGAGCTCCTCACACTCTTGATGTACTGATTAATACATAGTCTACTGACATTGAAAAGTACATTAATTTGTTTCTAAACCATAAAGTTTTACTGATTGTCTTGCATGTGGAACATTTTAGCCTTTATGTTATCATCTGCAGCCAATGATCATAACCTCTATAGTGTACCTTCCAAAGGCCAATGCCAATATAAGGAGTCCCCTTCTCTTCTCCTAAACTTTCTTATAAAAGCCTTCCAACTTATAACAGACTTTGAAGCATGCACCAACTTTGTTGGTGTGTTTTCCCAGATCAATCCTCATATTTGGCTTCCAATAAACATTTATCAAATTATTTCTACTCTCAACAGCCTTAATTTTGGTCAACAAAAGTAGAGACACAGATTAACACAAAGAACCACAGCTTGGTTACATTAAAAGCCCAGACTTCACCACTACACAATATATCTGCATAACAAAACGGCACTTGTACCTCCTAAATCTATAAAAATTCTAAATAAAAAAAGAATCACAGCTTACCAGAGCAGAAGCCCATTATGGAGTAGGAAAACTTAAACTGTAATTGATAATTGCTAGATGCTCCATGTGAACTAACATGAGAGTTACCAAAAAATCCAGGGGGAGGCCCACAGTTTTAGGGGGGCCTTCATCCTTTCATGAGTTTTAGATACAAGAGCCCCACTGTAGGGAGGTTGGAGAAAAATCCCCTCATGTTTCTGACAAGGGGAGGGAAAAGCGACCATTGTGAAATATGCCCAGAGCGTCCTGTTCTCAACAAAAGCCTGTCTTCTTCACAGTAATCTATTTTTACCATAGCCTAACCACCTTGAGTTTTACCAGAGCCTAAATGTCCTGGGGTAAGGGAACTACCCAATTTCCTCTAACCTTCCTCCTGTCTCACCTAAATGGGGGTTGGAAGACAGGGAATGAGAAACACCTGTAAAGGTCACAACCCAGGGCTACAGACTCACTAAAAACTGAGACACCTAATGATAGGAATATATAATCCTTCCCCTCCTCCTCCTCCCACAACTTACCACCACATCAACTGGGCTCCTGTATAATAACTGGGGATTACAACTGAAAGGACCATACCTTTCAAACCTTATTTAAGAAGAAGTCTCTAGATAAACCCCAAAACAATAGGGGAGACCAAAACAAGAGAACTAAGGGAAAGTTTTGTCCCTGACACAGCTATAGCAAACAGTAAACTCAACCTAACTCTTAGCTAGATAAACAAAAAATCTCATGCTAAACGCCTATTTACCGCAATTCCTTTAACCTAATACATCATATCTGGCTCACAACAAAACATTACAAAGCATACTAAAAGGCAAAAAACCCCACATAATTTAAAGAGACAGAGTAGGTATCAGAACAGAACCAGACTCAGATATGGCAGAGGTTTTGGATTCCCAGACCAATAAATTAAAATAACTATGATTCACATATTAAGGGCTCTAATGGAAAAACTGGAAAACATGCAAAAACAAATGGTAATATAAACAGAGAAGTGGAAACTCTAAGAAAGAATCAAAAAGAAATGCTAGAAATAAAAAACACTGCAAGAGAAATAAATAATGTCTTTTTTTTTTTTTTTTTTTTTTTTTTGAGTTGGAGTCTCACTCTGTCGCCCAGACTGGAGTGCAGTGGCTGCTCCCGGTCACCGCAGCCTCGACCCGCTGGGCTCCGGCGACCCTTCCACCTCAGCCTTCCAAGTAGCTGCAACTACAGGCGCGCGCTACCACGCCCGGCTAATTTTTGATTTATTGTGGAGATGAGGTCTCGCCAAGTTGCCCAGGTGGGTCTCAAACCCGTGGGCTCAGGCAATCCACTCACCTCGGCTGAGCCACCAAGCCCGGCCAAGAATGTCTTTTAAGGACACATCAGTAGACAGAACATAGCTAAGGAAAGCTCTTGTGAGATTGAAGATATGTAAGTAGAAACTTTCGGAACTAAAATGCAAAGAGAAAAATTAATCTTAAAAATAAAATATAATATCCAATAACTATGGGACAATTACAAAAGGTAAAACATATGCATAATAAGGAGACCAGAAGCAGAAGAAAAGGAGACTGGAACAGTGGAAATATTTGAACAAATAATATCTGAGAAGTTTCCAAAATTAATAACAGATACCAAACCACAGGTTCAGGAAGCTCAGAGAACACCAAGCAAGATAAGTACCAAAAAAATCTACCTATGCATATCATATTCAGACAACAACAACAAAAAAAATCAGAGACAAAGAGAAAATCTTGAAAGAAGTCAGAATTTTAAAAACCTTACCTAAAGAGGAGCAAGGATAAGGATTATATCAGACTTCTCAATAACTATACAAGCAAGACGAGAATGGAATGAAATATTTAAAATATTGAAAGAAAAAAACACCAACTTAGAATTCTGTATCTGAAGAAATTACCCTTCAAAAATGAAGGAGATCAGCAACAAAAAACAAGCAACCCAATTTTTAAGTGGGCAAAGGACTTAAACATTTCTCCAAAGAAAATATACAAATAGCCAACAAGTACATAAAACAATGCTCAACATCATTAATTTTTCGGGAAATGCAAATGAAAACCACTATGAGACACCACTTCACACCCAGTAGGATGAATATTATTTCTTAAAAAGAAAAAAAAAAAACACCTGGGCACAGTGGCTCATGCCTGTAACCCGAGCACTTTGGGAGGTGGAGGCGAGAGGATTGTGTGAGCTCATGGGTTCAAGACCAACCTGGGCAATTTGGTGAGACTTCGTCTCTACAATAAATCAAAAAATTAGCTGTGTGTTGTGGCACGTGCCTATAGTTCCAGCTACTTGGAAGGCTGAGGTGGAAGGATCACCTGAGCCCAGCAGGTCGAGGCTACGGTGGCATGAGCATGCCATTGCACTCCAGCCTGGGAGACATAGTGAGACTCCGACTCGGAAAAAACAAAACAAAACAGAACAGTGCTGGCAAGGATGTAAAGAAACTGAAATGCTTCTGCATTGCAGGCAAGAAGGTAAACTGGTGCAGCCATTGTGCAAAACAGTACAGTTGCCCCTTGGTATCCATGGGGAATTGGTTTCAGGATCCCTGCAGATACCAAAATCCACAGATGCTCAAGTCTCTTATATAAAATACAACCTATGAACATCCTCCCATATACTTTAAATCATCTCTAGATTGCTTATAATACCTAATACAATGTAAATGCTATATAAATAGTTGTGCTATGTTTTTCCATTTTAGATTATTTTAATTATTATATTACTTTTTATTCTTTTTTTGTTCTCTAATATTTTCAGTTTGCAGTTGGCTGAATCTGCAAATGCAGAATCCATGAATATGGAGCATTGATTATATGGTAGTTTTTCAAAAAATAAAACATAGAATCACCTTATGATCCAGCAATTCCACTTCTAGGTAGATACCCAAAAGTACTGAAAACTTGGACTCAAACAGATATTTGTACAGCCATGTTCATAGCAGCACTATTCATAATCACTAAAAGGTAGAAACAACCCAAATGTCCATTGATAACAAATGAATAAACAAAATGTGGTATATACATACAATAGAATATTATTCATCCTTAAAAAGAAATGAAATTCTGATATATTTTAAAATATGGATGAACTTTGAAGGCATTATGCTAAGTGAAATAAGCCAAACACAAAAGATTGTGTTTGATTTCACTTAAATGAGGTACCTAGAACAGTCAAATGTATAGACAGAAAGTAGAATAATGGTCTCCAGCAGCTGAGGGTGGAATTGGGAGTTATTGTTTAATGGGTAGAGTTTCTGTTAGAAATGATGAGAAGATCTGGAGATGGTCCTGGTAATCATTGTATAGCAATGCGAATGTACTTAAATGCCACTGAACTGTATAGTTAAACATCTGTTAAGAGGTCAGGCGTGGTGGCTCACACCTGTAATCCTACACATTGGGTGGCTGAGGCAAGAGGACTGCTTGAGCCCAGGAGATCAAGACCAACATGGGCAACATAGTGAGACCTCGTCTCTACAATAAATAAAAAAATTAGCTGAGTGTGGGGGAGCACGCCTGTAGTCCCAGCTACTCGGGAGGCTGAGGTAGAAGGATCACCTGGACCTAGCAGGTTGAGGCTGTGGTGAGCCATAATTGTGTCACTGCACTCTAACCTGGGTGACAGAGTAAGACTCCGACTCAAAAAAAAAAAAAAAAGTCTGTTAAGAGTGTAGATCTCATGTGAAATGTTCTTACTGCAAAAAGCATACAATTTTGTCATATTGGCCAATTTTATGTTACATAAATTTTATAACAGTAAAAAATGGAAAAAAAGACAGATCTATACATAGTGACATGGAAATATTTCTATATATTTTTTATTGTAAAACACTAATAAGCATGCAGAAATACTGTAGTAGTTTTGAAAGCCTATAAAAATGCTTACAGAAATGCTTTTTTTTTTTTTGAGTTGGAGTCTCACTCTGTCACCCACACTGGAGTACAACGGCCGCTCCCGGCCTCTGCAACCTCGACCTGCTGGACTCCAGTGATCCTTCCGCTTCAGCCTTCCAAGTGGCTGGAACTACAGGCACGCACTACCACACCCGGCTAGTTTTTGATTTATTGTAGAGATGAGGTCTCGCCAAGTTGCCCAGGCAGGTCTTGAACCCGCGGGCTCAGGCAATTCACTCACCTCGGCCTCCCAAAGCGCGGGATTACAGGCTGAGCCACCGAGCCCGGCTACAGAAATGCTTTTAAAGTTGCCTCACAGTTCTAAAGTTGCACTCTGATTAACTTGATTGTTTCCCATGTTTCCATTAGCAACACACTTGTAAACCACTTCTACAGATGGCTAATTTCATCGCTTAGATGACAATTGTTATTAAAATTTCAATGAGTAATTCTTTTACCAAGTCCTTAGTTTTCAACATACTCATTACAGCACTAGTCATTTTACCTGATAACACCTACTCCCTAATCAATTACCACTGATAATTATCAGACACTCGTGTCCAGTAGCAAGAAAGAAAAAACAATAGAATCCTTGAAAGAGATGGTTGGGGATATGCTATCAAATCTAGCATGTATGCAAAATGAAAATGTGAGCCTCCCTGGTGGTTCCCAGAGAAAATAACATTAACAGTAATCAATCCACTATGTAGCTTAACAAATAAGTACTATAGAGGTCTTAGTGGGTCCATTTGAAATGTGACAGGAGCCTTGTGGAAGTGGTTTAATAAAGGTTGGACATATGCATAGCTTCTACACATAGGAAAAAATATGACCGGAAGAACATATACCAAAATTTTAATATTGATTATCCCTGGGGAGTAGGGTTACCAGTTTTCTCTTATTTTTTGTCTGTTTATCTGTATTTCCTAAAATTTCTAAAATACATATGATGACTTTTATAAGAAAAGTCCAAACAATAAAAGTTATCAAAAAGATGGTTGGTTTTAATAGTAATTGAGCCGAATTGCATTTTCTACTAGCCGTTTCAGCCAGGGAAATGAACAAAATCTTCTAGGACAAAGTAATAGGGTAGATGGAGACCCAGAGAAAGACTGATTATTCTCTATGATAAGTATTCTCTAGAATATAAAAGGAAGTAATGAACAGGACTCCAAGCTTTGCTCCTTTGTGTCTCTCTCCCTCTCACTTTTCTGGATTCATTCCACACTCTGAACATCCTAACCAACTTACATGTGGTCATCACCAAAAGCATCTATCAGAAAGACTGTCTCTCTAGACTCTGGTTCCATCAGTTACTCCCTTTCTCTTCTATTTTCCACATTTTCTTGTCTACCTATAGACATGCTTAACTTTTTCCCACTCTAATATAAACATATAGGTTAAAACACTGTTTCCACCTTATCTTGCAAATGTCCATCCTTTCTACCTCCTTCCCTTCATAGCCAGATTTCCGAAACAGTTTACAATCACTGTCCGACCTTTCTCCTTTTCCATTTGCTCAGTTCACTGCAGCCTGACTTCTGTCATGACTTCATCAAGCTATAAAGGAAAGCTTCCTAGTTGTTGAATTTATTGGCCCATATTTACACAGCCTAAGGCTAGAAGTTGTTCTTATTTCCTAAAAACTCCTCTTTTTGGCCTCTGGGAAGAAATGTCTCCTCATTTTTCTGTCTTTCTTGACTTTTCCTGACAGACTGTCCTCTTCTGTTCAACACTTACTCATTGGGATTCCCTAGTATTATGTCCTAGTCTCTTCTCATACCACATGGGACAAAGCTCATCTACTCACGCAGCTTCAACTATCATCTATAAAGTGATAATTTGCAAAATTTTTAATACCAGCTCCAAATTATTTCCAAACTATTTTGGAAATAATCTATTTCCAAATTACCATTAAGCATCTCTACCTACAGGCTACAAAGGTACCCTAAGACCCACTAGTCTAAAATCAGACTTGTCTTCTCTATTGCCATAATCTATGGGATTCCCTGAATTATATTCTCATCTACAATTGCAAGCCAGGTTCCCGAGCTAGAAACTTTTTCTTTTGCCTTAACTATCCCTTCTCCCTAATCCTGCACATCTAGCCAATCAGCATACAGTTCTATTGATTTTAACTCATAAATATCATTCTGTCAAGCTTGGCCTTTTTCCTGCACTGCCACAGTCTTGGTTCAGACTCTTACAATATCTAGCTTGGACTACTACAACATCTGCTAACTAACCCTGCCACCAATCTCTCCCCATTCTAGACCAGTTCAGCTTCCTCACTGCTTTCAAAATTATCTTTACAAAACAAAACAAAATCCACTCTTTTGACTCCTCAGTAGCTACAGGACAAAACACAACTCCTTGGTCTAGCATATTAGGATTTAGTCTAGCTTGTCAGCCTGACTCTCTACTCCACCCCCAACTCCTGCATACTAAGCATCTCACAATTTTGCAATCACACCAGATTCTTTAATGTCTTCATGACTTGACATATTGTATTCCCACCTCTTAGAATGTCCCCTTTCTTCCTCATCTGACAGTGTCCTGCTCATCCTTTAGTAAGTGCCTTCTTGGGAAACAAACTAGGTATCATTTATCAAGCAGTTTTGCTAAGCAATTTATGTTCATGAGCTTATTTAATCCTGAATCAATTATGTGAGATGACTACTATTAACATCGTTATACAGATTTTAAAAACTGAGATATGGAGGGGCTAAACAACTTTTGCATCTAGGAAATGGTAGGATTTAAATATAGATTTTCAAAGCCTGAATCTTGAACCACTGCGCCTCAGAAATGTGTATTATACTCAGTTGATTGCTCTGCTCTTTATGTCCCATAGCACTCTGTTCACCTCTCTGCAATGGCAATTAACCACACTAAAACATAATATTTCTGTTTATCATTCTCTATTAGACTATAAGATACATGGAGAGAGAAACAAAATCTTACTAATCTTTGTATGCCAGTGTGTTTAGCACACTATAAGTGCTCAGTAAATGTTTACTGTATATCAACAAAAAGGATTTTTTTTAATAGGAGTCTCACTTCATCATCCAGGCTGGAGTGCAGTGGCACTCTGCTCACAGCCACCGCAGCCTCGACCTACTGGGCTCAGGCAATCCTTCCACCTCAGCCTTCCAAGTAGCTGAAACTACAGGCATGCACCACCACACTCAGCTAATGTTTTGATTTACTATAGAGATGAGGTCTCGCCATGTTGCCCAGGCTGGTCTCAAACCCGCAGGCTCAGGGCTCAGGCAATCTTCTCGCCTTCGCCTCCCAAAGTACTGGAATTACAGGCATGAGCCACCATGCCCAGTCAATAAGGATTTTTTAAACTTGTAATTATTGAGGTACTTTGGTAGCAACTCTCTGATATGAGGGCATTCATGTTTGAACAGTTAGATATTGTACACACACATACACACAAACACACACAATCATGGTATTTAACTGAAAAGCAAGAAAGCACTTTTGTCAGCGTTTACTATGTAAAATAGGACAACTAAAGCGTAAGTACTTGCATTTCATTTTAAAATTAATTAAATGTGTTCCTAATCTTTTTCCCCATCATGCACGTTTCTCTTGAGTTTACTCTGTCCTACATATACTATCTGGAAAAAACAAATGTGGACACTTCTAGTACTTATTTATATCCAGTTCCCTCCTCTCTGACCACTGAGGAGCATCCCATTTCTCAATCGTCTTAGAGTGAAATGGGTCCTTGTGACTAATTTTAACCAATGGGATTTGGTAGGGTCACTTCAGGGCTGGGACACTTAAGAGCAGGTATATATTCTGAACAGTTTCTTTTCTCCTTTGGCTGTGACCACAAAGGCAGAGCCACAGAGTGAAAGCAGCCTGGATCTCTGAGTTACTGTATGGGAAGAAGTTGCCCTGAATGTTTTCCCAACTAAATCAGACTTTGAGCAAAAAATAAGCATTTATTGTTTTAAACCACAGAGATTCTGGGGTTATTAGTTACCTTGGTGTAGCCTGAAATTCTCTGTAATGCAGTTTTTCAATTTGCTTTTTCTTGGGATCAAGAAACCCTATTAATTATTAGTTGAAATCTGATCAAGAGACAGAAAAACCTAAAGTCAGAAGGATATTTGACCAGAATAATTAACATACATAAGTTGAGAATTTGAACAATGACATATTTTATGAGTAACTCACTTTGATGAAAGATATTGACAAATATTCCAATAATGGTGATACAATAATTTTTTGTCCAATTTCTTCCAAGATTCATATAATATTGTTAGATGGCCAAGGAAGAACATGATCTCCATAAGTTTTCTCCATGTGCCTACATTATGCAGCAAGCGTAGGCAACCTATAAAATGGTATTAGTGCTGGCTTATAATTATTTTCTGTTAATGAGACTGATTTTTGACTATGTTCTCTCATTTCATATCGTTGACCACCCTCCCTACAAAACATAGCCTCATCCAAATTCCATCTGTTATGAACTGATTTGTCCCTCTACCCTCTAAAACCCTTTGTGAAGACTTAACCCTCAATATGATTGTATTTGGAGATAAAGCCTGTAAGGAAGTAATTAAGGCTAAATGAATCATAGGGTGGGGCCCTAATCCAATAGGACTGGTGTCCTTAAAAGGAGAGAAAGAAATACCAGGAGTGTGGGTGCACATAAGAAAGGCCTTGTGAGGACACAGTGAGAAGACAGCCATCTTCAAGTCAAGGAGAGAAGCCTGGAGAAACTAAATCTGCCCACACCCTGATCTTGAACTTGTAGTATTCAGGACTATGAGAAATAAATTCCTGTTGTTTAAAAAAATTCACTGCATCAATTAATTTCAAACCTCTCTCTGACAGTAGTCTTTTATTTGCTTCCTTGCTTGTTTTCAAGTCTTTGCCTGTCTTTTAAAAAATAGTGTTCCTTCAACCATGCTAACTACTATCTACTTTCCCTATTGCCCTTTCCTTTTGCCAAACTTCTTCAAAGATTTCTCTCCATTTCCACACCTCCCACTTGCTTTTTTAAAATTCAGAAATACTTAAAGCAAACAAAAAAGGGTAGAGAATAATATAATAAAAACTCAAGAACCCCCAACTCAGTTTGTCAAATATTAACATTTTGGCAAATGTTTTTCCTATTTTTTAAAGAAATAAAACATTATTGATACAGTAAGCATCATGTATACCTATCCCCTACCTATTCCTCTTCCTCCCTCCTCAGAGGTAACCACAATTCAAACTTTAGTATTTATTTCCCTATGTGTTCTTATATTTATACTACATGTGTATGTATCCCTAAAAATATGTAGTTGTGGGAGATGTGAGTAATGATGAGTAATGACCCTGAATTAATCATTCCTGTCTGAACCTGCACCTTTAGGTAGAGCCCTCACTCACTGACTCTGGACTTGGCCATGTGATTTGCTTTGGCCAATGGGATACCTGTAAGCATGATGCAAGTAGAGGCTTGAAAAGCACTTGTGCGTTAGAACTTACCCAGTTGAAATGCTACCACCATATGAACAGCAGGTCCAGACCTTCTGGAGAGTCCACATGGAGGAAAACCTAGGCACCATGGCTGACAACCTGCCAACTACTTGACGTGTGTTCGTGAGGTTGTCTTAGATCATCCAGCCTCCACCAAGTTGCAAGTTGACTGCTACAGCATGAGAACAATGCAAGTCCAGCAGAAGAAATGCCCAGCTGAGTCTAGTCCAGATTATCAACAGATTTGAGCAAATAAATGTTTTAAGTAACTAAGTTTTGGGGTGGATTAGTTTTATATCCATGATATCATATTATACATGTCATATCACAGCTTGTTTTTGTTTTTAACAAGGTATTTCTTTTCCAGAACAATTTGTTTTTTCACTTCTTCATATTATGGTATTTCTATGTTTACATATACAGCTGTAGTTCATCCATTTTAAAGTAACTTTTAAATGTTTTATTTTGAAGAATGTGGGGTATAATTCAGGGTTAGGTATACAAATGTTCATTATGCAGGTACCCTTGTTGATGAGGTGTGGACCCCCCCACAGTTTCCCACCACAGTCATTCCCTTTCTTAAAGTCTGCTTATGAGTGACAACATGTGGTACTTGATAGATCACTGAGTATGATAGACTCTAAATCCATCCAAACTGCTGTGAAGTCCATATGTTTGTCCTTCTTTATGGCTGCATAATAGTCCATTGTGTATATGTACCACACTTTTTTTATCCAGTCCAACTTCGATGGGCAGCATGGTTGGTTCCATGTTTTGCTATTGGGAATAGAGCTGCAACAAACATATATGCGCAGGTATCTTTTTTGTAGAATGATTTTAGTTCCTCCAGGTATATTCCCAGTAGGGAGATTGCTGGGTCACATGGAAGGTCAATTTCTAGTTCTTTCAGAAATCGCTACACTGTCTTCCAAAGAGGTTGCACTAGTTTGTATTCCCACCAGCAGTGTAGAAGCATTTCCTTTTCTCCACATCCTTGCCAGCATCTGTTGTTGTTTGTTTCATTAACGATGGCCATTCTTACTGGGATTAGGTGGTATCTCAGTGTGGTTTTGATTAGCATTTCTCTGATGATGAGTGAGGCTGAGTAGTTTTTCATGTGTCTGTTGGCTGCCCGTATATCTTCTTGTGAGAAGTGTCTATTCATGTTTTTTGCCCACTTTTTAAAGGGGCTGTTTGTTTTCTTCCTTTCGGCGCATTTGAGTTCCTTGTAGATCCTAGATGTTAGGTCTTTGGACAAAAAAAATTTTTTTAAATTAAAAAAATTTTTTTAAACTTGCCCTCTTGTGGCAGGTTCTGTAATTGTTCCTCTCATCTGTTTCTCTGCTGTCTCCTGCAGAGCTTCTCTGCTGTCTCCTGCACCTCATTCACTATCTCCCCAGTGTCCACACCAGGGAAGGAGGAGCAGTGGGGGTGGGTGGGGCCGCAGTCCTCCCCTCCCACTCTCGTACAGTCAGGGGGAATCCCCTTCAGTGTGGAGGTGTGGGGTTGTCTCTTCCCCAGGTTCTCGCGAGGGGTGCCCCAGCCAGGCCTATCCTGGAGTGGAGTCTTCCTATCACAGTTGACATCCAGGCTCCACCTAGGATCGTTCCTCTCAGTCATGCCCCAGCCGTGTAGGACTGACATTAAGAGGATTGCTGAGGAGGAGGGGGTTGGGTATCTCAAACTCACCACTTATCTTTTGGAGGTGTTCCTTGTCCTTTTCTGGCCACACTCTTTGTCCTGTGGCTAAATCAGGGTAGGGGGTAGGGCATCTGAGACTCAGCACTCATCTTGTCCCTCTGGAGTTTGTGCTTTCAGGATATTCCCTCTGGGTCATGATCAACCCCTGACTAGTTGATCCCCTGGTCTCAGAGATCGGGTCTGTTGCTCCTGAGCAAGTTGAAGCACTTTCCTGCCCCGTTTTCAAGATGGTGGCAGGGTGCCTTTTTCATCTTCTCCAGTGAGGCTCTGCATCTGGGCTCCCTCCACAGCCCTTGCTGCCTGTGTCCAACCAGGCACCACAGTAGTGAGGCAGAGCCTGGAGCTGGCAGTCTCTCCCCGCAGCTTCTTCCCAAGAAGATTTTTGTCAGTTAAAAAAAAATGGTGCTTGGCTTCTGCAACCAGGGAAGCACTAAATCAGGGTAGGGGGTAGGGACCAAGCAGAGTGGCTGCAGCACCAGCTGCTTCATCAGGAGTGCCCTGGCCACTTGCTCATGAGCCCCCACTTAGTCAGTCTCTCCCAGCAGCTTCTTCTCAGGAAGGGTTTTGTTGATTTGGGACCACTATTATCTGGGATCTCACTGCCTTATACCTGGATTGCTCTAATAGATTCCTAGCTGGTCTCCCTTTACTGTTTTCCAGTGTATCTTATACACAACTGTTGAAAAAATCTTCCTAAAGCATAGCTTTCATCATGCTACTCTCTTGCTCAAGAAACTTCAGTGGCTCTCTAGCTGTATCAAGTCAGAACTCTTTAGATTGGCTTTCAAAGGCTTCCATTTTCTGTTCTACCAATACAATACTATCTTATTTCCTTTTACTTTTGCACTTGAAACTGCCAATACAGTTACACCAATTTCCTCACTTTTCCTGGATCACACTAGGTACATTCCTATCCCCATAACTTTCTTCATACTGTTTCCACTTACAAGAATTGCTTCTTATCATCTTTCTCTGTGTCTAAGTCACCCTGATGTTTACTAACCAACCCAAGTCCCACTTCTTCAGTATGCTTTTTCCAAAAAAAGAAAATGTACTGTAACCTTGAGAGTACAATGTATTTCAAACTATAGATAGCCCCCAAAGTATGTAACATGGCAATGGACATAAAGAACCCAAATAAGGGCATGGTGGCTCATGCCTATAATACCAGCACTATGGAAGGCCGAGGTGAGAGGATTGCCTGAGCCTGAGTTTGAGACTAGCCTGGGCAATTTGGCAAGACCTCATCTCTACAATAAATCAAGAAAAATTAACTGGGTGTGACAGTGTGTGCCTGTAGTTCCAGCTACTTGGAAGGCTGAGGCAGAAGGATAACCTGAGCCCAGCAGGCTGAGGTTGCAGTGGCCGTTGAGCATGCCACTGCCCTCCCGTCTGGGCGACAGAGTGAAAAAAGAAAAAAAAAAAACCCAAATAAGTACTTCCTCAAACTGATTAGTATATAAATTAGCAAGAACAAAATTCATAATTTTTTTCAATAGCTTTAGGGGGTACAAATGATTTTTGGTTACATGGATGCATTGTATAGTAGCAAAGAAGTCTGGGCTTTAAGTGTACCCACCACCCCCATCTGTGCAAATTGTACCCAATAGGTGATTTTTCATCCGTCCACTCCATCCTACCCTCTGTTTTCTGAGTATCCAGTGTCCATGATACCATTCTACATGCCTTTGCAGATCCTTAGTTTAACACCCACTTATAAGTGTTGTGTTTTCCATTCCTATGTTACTTCACTTTAGAATGATGGCCTCCAGTTCCATCCCAGTTGCTGCAAAAGACATTATTTCATTCCTTTTTATGACTGAATATTATTCTATATATATATATATCACATTTTCAATATCCAATGATTAATTGATGGGCATTTATGTTGATTCCACATCTTTGCAATTGTGAACTGTGCTGCGATAAACATATGGGTACAGGTGTCATTTTTGTATAACGACCTCTGTTCCTTTGGGTAGATACCAAGTACTAGGATTACTGGATCGAATGGCAGGTCTGCTTTTAGTTATTTGAGACATCTCAATACCAATTTCCATAAAGGTTGTACTAATTTACACTCCCACCAACAGTGTATAAGTGTTCCCTTTTCACTGCATTCATGCCAACATCTATTGTTTTATTGATTTTTTAATATTGGCCACTCTGACTGGTGTAAAGAGATATCTCATTGTGGTTTTAATTTGCATTTCCCTGATTAGTGATGTTGAGCATTTTCCCCTATGTTTGTTGGCCATTTGTGTATTTTCTTTTGAGAGATATTCATGTCGTTTGCCCACTTTGTAATGGGGTTACTTGCTTTTTTTCTTACTGATTTGAGTTTTTTGTAGATTCTGGTTATTAGTCATTTGTCAGATGTATAGTTTGAGAATATTTTCTCTCATTCTGTATGTTGCCAACTTACTTTTTCGGTTACTTCTTTTGCTGTGCAGAAGCTTTTTACTTTAAGTCCCACTTGTTTATTTTTGTTTTTGTTGCATTTGCTTTTGGAGTCTTAGCCATAAATTCTTTGCCAAGGCCAATGTTTAGAAGAGTTTTTCCTAGGTATTCTTGTAGGATTTTTATGGTTTCATGTCTGACATTTAAGTCTTTAATCCATCTTGAATTAATTTTCTTATTTTTTTTTAGAGTCAGAGCCTCACTCTGTTACCCAGGCTGGAGTGTATTGGCACGATCATGACTTATCACAGTCTTGAACTCCTGGGTAGCTGGGACTACAGGCATGTGCCACTACACCTGGCTAATTTTTTTTTTTTTGTGGAAAGATGGGGTCTTGTTATGTTGCCCAGGCTGATCTCGAACTCGTGGGTTCAAGGGATTTCCTTAGCCTCCTTGAGTTAATTTTTGTATATGGTAACAGATAGAGATCAGATTTCATTTTTCTACATGTAGCTATCCAATTTTCCCAGCACCATTTGCTGAGTAGGATGTCTTTTCTCCAGTGTATGTTTTAGTCCACATTGACAAAGATAAAAGTTGGTAGTAGGTATTTGGGTTAATTTCTGGATTCTCTATTCTGTTCCATTGGTCCATGTGTCTGCTCTTGCACCAGTATCATGCTGTTTTGGTTACTATAGCCTTGTAGTATAATTTAAAGCTGGATAATGTGATGCCTACAGCTTTGTTCTTTTTGCTTAGGATTGATTTGGCTATTCTGTCTCTTTTTTGGTTCCATATACATTTTAAAATATTTTTTTCTAATTCTGTAAAAAAACAACATTGGTTGTTTGATAGGGATTGCGTTGAATCTGTAGATTACTTTGGGTAATATGGTCATTTTAATAATGTAGTTTCTTCCAATCCATGAGTATGGGATTTTTTCCATTTGTTTGTGTCCTCTACAATTTCTTTCATCAGTGTTTTGTAGTTCTCCTTGTAGCGATATTTCACCTCCTTGGTTAAATATATTCATTTCTAAGTATTTTAGTTTTTAGCAGCTATTGTAAATGGATGAGTTCTTGATTTGATTCTCAGCTTGTATAGTCGTGTTACTTATTTGTGTGTGTTGATTTTGTATCCTGAGATTTTACTGAATTCATTTATCAAGTCCAGGGGTCACGTGGGCGAGTCTTTAGGATTTTCTAGGTATAAGCTCATATCATCAGCATACAGGGATAACTTGATTTCTTCTTTTTCAATTTGGATAACTCTTATTTCTTTCTATTGCCTGATTTATCTGGCTAGGACTTCCAGTACTATGTTGAAGAAGAGTGGTGAAAATTAGTAACTTGTCTTGTTCCAGTCCAAAATTTATAAAATTTAATGAACATAATCTCTATCTCCTTCATTGGCTCGTTATTGTCTGCTCACCTCTTAAATACAATTCTAAAACTAGGGACTGTATTAATATCTACCTCATTTCAGGCTGAATTTAAGGTGAAACTAAATGAGCAAATACGTATAAAGTATTTAGTATAGTGCCTGCCACACAGTAGGCTCTCAGTAAATATTAGCAATTATTATACCACTGTCACAACTTCCCATCCTCTCACACTCTCCCTACTCACTTAGTCAGCAAGGCCTATTGATTCTTCTTTAAAAATACCTCTCCGAATCCATCATCTGCTCTCTTTTGTTCAGGTCTTCATTTCTCCCTTCGAGAATTCCAATGACCTTCTAAACTAGTCTCTCTACCTTTGGTATGTCCCCACCCAATCTATCCTTCACACTGTAACCAGTCATATAAAACACAGTTCACTTTCCCCTTTAAAACTCCTCAAAGGCTACCAGTTATACACAGAGTTTGGCATGCAAGACCCTTTTTTGCTGATTCCTGCTTACCTATCGAATTCCTTATTCTATACCTATAGAACAGTCATACTAGTCTATTTTCAGTTATAAGAATGGGCCATGCTATATCACCCCCAGCATGCCTGGGTAATTTTTCTTCTACCTGAAATGTCCTTCCTAACCTTGTGCACTTGATAAATGCTTGTTCATTCTCTGTCTCCATTTAATTACTTTCTCTGTGAAAATGCTTCAAATTTCACTCTTCAATGTTACACTTTATCACATTGTTTGTTTCCCCTACTACTAGATTGCTATTACTCCTTAAGAGCAAAATTCATGTCTTATTCATATTTTTAATCTCAATGTGTTGTATTGCATCTAGCACATAGTAGGAGGGGAATGGTTAGTTAATGACGAAATAAACCTCTTCTCTGGTTTTATTTCCTACAATCCTACCAGTTCCATGAATATCCATAGCACTTTCTAGCCTCTCTCCCCTGCGGTTGCCAATCTCTGTCTGCACTGTTTTCCACTATTTCATTTCAGCCTACTGAAAACCTACCTATTTTCCAAGAGCCAGGTCATTCTCATTTTTGTTACCTTCCTTTGATGTCTAGAAATGATCTTTTTAAAATCCTGGTCTGTATATTATGATAAGATCTTAAGATCAACAAGATCCAAAGAGCAATAAGGAGTAATAGCAATCTAGGGATCCTTAACCTAGGACAGTGGGTCTCAAAATCTGGTGAGTGAAAGAATGATGGGATTGTTCAAGATCTTTGGGACTCACTCTCAAAAGTTTCTGATTCAGTAACTAGGGTTGGGACCTGGGAATTAGCTTTATAAACAAGCATTCCTGGTGTTTCTAATGCAGGTGAATAGGTCTGTACATGCCCTTTGGGAGGTTCACTAACCTCATGAACAATTGTGTAAATATACAATGTATGTGTATTTTTCTAGAAAGTGTCCACAGTTCATAACATCTGTGACCATCTATAAAAGTCACTGATCAAATGAAAACAAATATGTTAACTGACAAGTTACAAAACAATTAAACTAAGTGCTAGAAGAGAAATATGAATAAATGCAGTGGAAATATAGACCAGAAAGCAACTAAGTGTCTCTGGGGTAGTTAAGAAAATCTGCGCATGAGGTTTTTAATTTAATTTAAGAGATGAGGTCTTGCTCTGTTATCCAGGCTGGAGTGCAGTGGAGCAATCGTAGCTCACTGCAGTCCTAAACTCCTGGGCTCAATTGATCCTCCCGCCTTAACCTCCCAAGTAACTGGGACTACAGGTGCACACCACCATGCCAGGCTGAGGATAACACTTTAGCAGTGTCTTCTAAAGTGAGTATAAATTTTCCAAGTGGGATAGAAGACTACTAGTATTCTAGGCAGAGGAAACAGCATGTATAAAGATACATACGAAAAAGAAGTTTTACGTTCAATATGTCTAGAATATTTGTGAGAGGAGGTGCATGTGAATAATGAGACTAGAGACATCGGTAGGGGCCTTGTATTCCAAGGAAAGTTTGAACTATATTCTGTAAGTAACAGAGAAACAACAGAGTGTTTTTTAAATTGAGGTAAAATTCACATAACATAAGATTCACCATTTTAACTACTTTAAGGAGTACAATTCAGTAGCTTCTAGTATATTCACAACGTTGTGCAAACATCACCATTATCCAGAACACTTCATCACCCAAAAAGAAACCCTGTACCCATTAAGCAGTCACTCTCCACTCCCTTCCAGCCCTCGATGACCACTACTAATCTGCATACTGTCTCTAAGGATCTGCTTATTCTGGACATTACATATAAATGGAATCATACAATATGAGGGTTTCTTTCTGTCTGGCTTCTTTCATTTAGAATAATGCTTAATTCATCCATGTTGTAGTATCACTGCTTCATTCCTCTTTATGGGTGAATAATATTCCATTGTATTAATATATCACATTTTGTTTATCTGTTCATCAGTTGATGGACATTGAGGTTGATGCCCCTTTTTTGCTATGATAAAGACAATAGCTCCCCCTTATCCATGGTTTCACTTTTCACAGTTTCAGTTACCCACAGTCAACTATGGTCCAAAAATGTTAAATGGAAAATTCCAGAAATAAATAATACATAAGTTTTAAATTGCATGCTGTATACACTACCTGCCCATTAGACATTAAGTAGCTGTCTCAGTTATCAGTTCTAAAAACATAATATATATAAGGTTTGGTACTATCCAGTTTCAGGAATCACTGGGGGTCTAGGAATGTATCCCCCGTGGGTAAAGGGGGATTATTGTAATGTTGCTATGAACATTTGTGTATACATATTTTTTGAAAACTTGCCTCCAGTTCTCCTGGGCATATATGTAGAAATGGGATTGCTGTGTCATATGGTAATTCTATGTTTGACTTTTGAGGAAGCCCAACACCCAACAGAGGTTTTGTTTTGTTTTGTTTTTAAGCAAAGAAATGATCAACAGGACAGTATTGAAGAAAGCTGGAATTGAAAAGAGATAGCAGGCAAGAAGATCACAGAGGTGGCTATTGTAATCATCTAAGTAAGAGCAATAAGGGCATTAATTTAAAAGGGGCCACAGGGGCTGGGCATGGTGGCTCTCACCTGTAATCCCAGCACTTTGGGAGGCTGAGGGGGGAGGACTGCTTGAACCCAGGAGTTTGAGACCATCCAAGGCAACATAGCAAGACCTCATCTCTACAAAAAAATCAAAAAATTAGCCAGACAAGGTGGTGTGTGCCTGCAGTCCCAGCTACTCAGGAGGCTAAAGCAGAAGGATCATCTAAGCCCAGGAGATGAGGCTGTGGTGAGCCGTGATTGTGCCATTGCATTCTAGCCTGAGTGACAAAGTGAGATTCCAACTCAAAAAAAGAGGCTAGATTTGCAAAACCAGAAAGAAGGGAGAAAATAGAAGATAACATACACTCTCACCATCTAAATATAACCACTATATATGTTTGGGAACATTTATTTACTGTTTTTTTCTATGCTTTTATTAAACATTAATTCATAATGTATTTTTAAAAGAGGCTGGAGAAAAGGTAAAATTAATAGTACTGTATGAGTAATACTCAAGATAAGGAATAGGAATGTCACAATGACACTGGACTTGCAAGCTTAGAAAACCAAAGTGGGGAAGACATAGGAAATAAGATATATTTACAAAATAAAAATCCCAAGTGATAAGAAAAAAAAAAAGAAAACCAAAGGGATGGTGACAATATTAACTGAAACAGAACATAGGATGGTGAAGAGGTTTAAGAAAGGTAGTAGAGCACAGTGGTTAAGAATTTGGTCACAAGCACTGGAGCCAGACTACTTAGGTTCAAATTTGAGCATACCACTTACTAGCTATGTGACCTTGGGCAGGTTACTTGCCTTTCTGTGTGTCAGTATCCTCATCTGTAAAATGGAGATAATAATAGTAATACTCCATTAGGTTGTTATAAGAATTATAAAAGTTAAAATTTATAAAGCACTTAGAATAATTCCAAGAATATGGTAAGTTCTCAATAATTGTCATCTGTTATTGTTGTTGATGACAGTGTTATTTGGGTTGGCAGAGACAATGACTTTAGTTTTTAAAAAATCGAAATCTAAGGTGCTAAGTCTGTACATTTAAGAAAGAAGAGTCCAGTAGACAGTTAGAAATACTAAATTGAATCTCGAAAACAAGTACTTAGAGCCACTGGTGTAGATGAGATTTTTCAAAGAGAATGTGTAAATAAGACAAGAAAAGAACCAAGGATTGAAGTTTTCTTCCTGGGCTCCTCTTTAACTCACTCTCTAAACATCCCCTCAGGTTCCAACCTTAGACTTATTCCTCTTCTTATAGCTTCCCTAAGCAATCTCATATATTCCCACCCTTTAACCATCACCTAAATGCTGATAGCTCTTAAATACTGACTTTCTGCCTTCATCTCTCCCCTGAGCTTCAGATTCTTCTATTCGTCCCCTTGCCTGATTAATGTCTCTTCTTAAATGTCCCTAAACATGTCTAAAATTGAACTTATCATCACTCTGCCCACCAACCCTGTTGCTCTGATATTCCTTATCTCAGTTGGTGGTGCCACTTTTCTCCTAGTTTAAGCCAGAAACCTCTAAGTCATCCTCTTACTCAGCAATACCCCCACGCTTGGCAAGGATATGGAGAAAAGGGAATCCTTGTACACTGTTGGTAGGAATATAAGTTTGTATCACCATTATGAAAACAGTATGGATGTTCTTCAAAATATTAAAAATAGAACTACCACTACCATATGATCCAGCAAGTTCATTACTGGGTATATATCCAAAGGATATGAAATCAGTATGTCAAAGAGACATCTGCATTCCCATGTTCATTGTAGCATTATTCACAATAGCCAAGATATGGAATCAACCTAAGTATCTACCAATGAATGAATGGATAAACAAAGTGTATATATACACAATGAAATACCATAAAACTAAAAAAAAAAAAAAAGAAAATCCTGTATTTGCAACAACATGGATAAACCTGTTGGATATTACATGAAGTGAAATAAGTCAGGAACAGAAAGGCAAATACCATATGATCTCACATATGGGATCTAAAAAAAGTTGAATGCACAGAAACAAAGTGTAAAATGATGGTTACCAGTGGCTACAGGTGAGAGGACTGGTGAGAGATTGGTGAAAGGACACAAACTTTCAGTTAGACAAGAGTAATAAGTTCAAGAGATTTATTGTAGATGAAGGTGACTATAGGTAATAACAATATATCATACACTTGAAAATGTTGCCAGGGGCAGTGGCTCATGCCTGTAATCCTAGCACTTTGGGAGGCTGAGGCGAGAGGCTTGCTTGAGCCCAGGGGTTCGAGACAGGCCTGGACAACTTGGCAAAACCTTTTCTCTACAATAAATCAAGAAAAATTAGCCAGGCTTGGTGGCGCCTGCCTGTAGTTCCAGCTACTTGGAAGGCTGAGGCAGAAGGATCACCTGAGCCCAGCAGGTCAAGGCTGCCATGGCTGTGAGTGCGCCACTGCACTCCAGCCTGAGTGACACAGGGAGACTCTGACTCAAAAAAAGAAAAAAAGAAAAGGCTAAGAGTAGATTTTAAGCATTCTCACCACACAAAAAAATAAGTATGTGAAGGCCTGACAATTAAGTTCGCAAATTCAACCTAGAAAAAGTGCTACATACCTCATTGCTGATTCACTAAGGTCACCTTCAAAGTATTCCCCTTGGGAAGCTATGCACTAACACAAGTGCCTTGTCCACCTGTGAAAGCAATTTTGGAACTATTTTTCTGTAATGAACTTCAGAACTGTTGTTGCAAGAATGTCAGAGTTTGAATTAGAGCAACAAACATTAAATTTCTCGTTAAATTTGGCAAGAGTGGAAGTGAAATCAGGGACATGTTAGTCCACGTTTATGGGGATAATGCCATGAAGAAAATGGCAGTGTACAAATGGATTAAATGTTTTTCTGAGGGGAGAGAAAGGTCAGGACGGCCAGTAATGAGCAAAACTGACAAAAACATTGAAAAAATTTGTTGAATTATGCATCAAAATCACCAGCTGACTGTGAGAAGCATAGCAGACCAAATAAACATCAATAGAGAAACAGGAAAATCTTTACTGAACATCTTGGCATGAGAAAGTTGTGTAAAAATGGTCCCAAAGGAGCTCTTGCATCACGACAATGCACCAGCTTGCACAGCACTGTCTGTGAGGGAGTTTTTAATCAGTAAACAAATAACTGTGTTGGAATCCCCTCTCTACTCACCTGATCTAACCCCAATGACTTTTTTTTTACCCAAAGATAAAGGAAATATTGAAAGGAAGACATTTTGATGACATTCAGGACATTAAGGGTAATACAATGACAGCTCTGAAGGCCATTCCAGAAAAGAAGTTCCAAATTGCTTTGATGGGTGGACTAGGCACTGGTATTGGTGCATAGCTTCCTAAGGGGAGTACTTTGAAGGTAAGCATAGAGATATTCAGCAATGAGGTATATAGCACTTTGTTCGAGGATGAGTTCTCGAACTTAATTGTCAGACCATACATGTTAAATGGCTTGATTTAGCCATTCCACAATGTATAGGCATACCAAAACATCAAGTTGTACAGTATAAATATATACAATTTTTACTTGTCGGTTTTTAAAAAAATGCCCCTACTAACATATATGTATATTATATCTCACTAAGTTTTTATTCTACTCTCTTAAAGATCTCTAAAATCCATCTTCTCCTCTGACTCTACAATCACCCTAATTCAATTAATACATGGCATAAAAATCATATCCTCACTGGTCTTCCAGCCGGTCTTGCCCAATTCCCATCTCACTCCCACCTACCATGTAGCCACCATAATTATCCATTTAAAAGACAAATCTGGCAATATTTTGTTAAACTTACTTGAAACCCTACAGGCATCTTCCCCAATAAACACAGCACTGATACTCAACTAATAGGGGATAGCTGTCCCGGCAGACCTAGTCCTTATCTTCATCTTCAGTCATTCTTACTACCATTTCTTACTTTTCAGTGCTGTAAAAGTTTGTCAAAATCAGAGAATTAGCCAGCAGTACTGACTTGCAGATCCCCCATACAAGTAGAAGAGGTAAAAGACAGCTTGCAGTGTGTTGAGAGGTGGGACGTAAGGAAGGGTAGACTCAGATAGATACCCTGTGTCAATGTTTTGACAATTTTTTAAAAATGAGAGTGAAAGAGGAAAATTATAGTTTGAGAGGAAGCAGAATATTTGTTTCTGGTTTGAAGATTTGAGTATATTTGTAGATAGAAATAAAGGAAGCAATAGAAAGGAAGAGAAGGAAGATACAAAAGAGAGGGATAGCTGATGGAGCAAGGTCATGGAAAAATAGGGAGGGAATCATCAAGAGCAAAGGCATAGAGCACTCTTCTCTATTTCTTCTATTGCTTAAATTTTCATAATAAGCACATACCATTTTTGTAAAACCAGCAAACTTATAACTTTAAATTAAAAAGAGGAGGAGGAGGAGGGGCCAAGATGGCGACCGGGCAGCGTGGTCTGTGAGACCTCCGCAGAAGAGGACACAGAAAGACTCCAGATCTCTCCCAGGGGGCCTGCTCCCCCACACGGAACTTGTCCACGGACACCGCAGAGGCATT
>CAUYQG010025575.1:0-92030 GCA_963574415.1 Tarsius wallacei
GCAGGGGCAGCGGCCACTTTTACCTCAGGCCCGCTGTAATGCCTCTGCGGTGTCCGTGGACAAGTTCCGTGTGGGGAGCAGGCCCCCTGGGAGAGATCTGGAGTCTTTCTGTGTCCTCTTCTGCGGAGGTCTCACAGACCACGCTGCCCGGTCGCCATCGTGGATCCGCCTCAGATTTTATTATTGAGGAGGTATGAATGATGCGGGCTCTAAAATCCTGTCAATATTTTCCACATGTTTGAAAAACATGGGAAGCTAGGAATGTTGCCTTCAGGTCTTTCTCTTAAAGAGGTGATATCTCTCTGTCATATTTTAAATGAATAGATGAAAACCTCGTCTTGCAGTTGCCTGTGCATGATTCTTTTAATTTGGAAAAATCAATGAACAAATTGGCTGGGGTTCTTAAACAGGTCCTATCTGAAGGAAATGAATAACTGGCATTTATGAGAAAACATTATTCAAAGGAGAAAATTTAAGATATTTGGGTGGTTGGCAGAAGAAGACTGAGAAAAGTGGAAGAGGAGATGTGAGAATTAAAAACACCTTTTCTTTCACAGACTCATTCTCTTCTAATTTCTTCCCTTGTGTCCACTGCTTTTTGCATCTTTATACCTCTCTGATTCAAACAGACTCTCTGAAAGGGTAGGTGATGATATTTTTTGCGGGCAGTTTTCTTTGTCAGCAAAGGTCACTGCAAAGAGAAATGAGGGCAAGCTTATTTAAGTGATAATAAAAAACCTGCCCAGTTTGAGGACATGGGTTGGTATGCCTCATGGGCTACTACTGCATCCACTGCAAGAAGTAGCCCAGAACCAACCTCTGAGAATCCCTTCTCATCCACACACCATGTGACCAGGAGAGAGACCTAATCAGAGAACAATTAAGAACTTGGATAAAGGACTTCCCCCACATAAAGGCAACAGGTTGTCAAATAGCTGCACTCGTTACTTGGTAAAGGCAAAACAACGTGTTACACTGACAAATGTTAATGTGAAAAGGGAGACCAAAGTGACACATAACACATTTTTCTTAGAAACATTTTCTTGTAAGGAAAATCAGCCCTTCCAAAGTGATGCCATTGAGAAACTATCCAGGACTCTTGCATAATTCACATGCTTTTCGCACAAGCTGATAGCACTCATTTAAAAATTTCTTTTCTAGGTGACCCCAGAAATGTGCAGAAGTATGCCACAGTAGGTTATCCATTGGAAATTCATGAATGGAAGAGTGTGCCAGCTACTGTGTAGAAATATGCAAAAGGCAGAAATTGTTTCTTTCATGGATCAAGCACTTCAGAGTTGAGAAGATTACTACATCTGAGAGAATAGTGGCCAAGAAAAGCCAACCATCTGCATCCCTCACAACTACAGATGTTCTAAAGGATGTTAGAGACCCATCCAGGAAAGTTGCTTAGTGGCAGTGCCTGAAGGCTTTCTGCTAAACTTCAATTGGGAAAAGTTGCATTGGTGAACGCAGAAGATGGGTGAGTCCTCCAGTTGACTTCTTCAGTTTTTTGTTTTCGGCTTTCTCAAAACAACAACAACAACAACAACAACAAAACACTTCCATGGAACCAAGGTCAAGTCAAAATTGTTTTTGTCCTAACCACATTTGTTTTGGCACTTTTACTAACTATCAAAATCTAAGTTAGAGGAAAGGTGGTGGGAAGGCAAGAATAGACTGTTCCTTAAATTGTAGCAGCAGTTGCTCAGTTTGGGGACAATCTAGAGAAAGACAAAGAAGAAAAGAAATTAAAGGCTGTTGTGTTGACTATTCAGTTAGAACTCTTTGTTGAAGGAATAATCTCCTTTGACTATCCTATGAAGGGAGCAAAGGAAGAAGGGAAAACCACATGTCATAATTGCAGGAAGCCAGGACATGGAAAAAGAAATCATAAAAAGAGACTCCAGAGGGTGCAAGAATTGCAAGAGTAAGAAAATCAGGAAAGCCCAGAAAGTTAGAGAATAATTGGCCATTAGTCTAAAATAGACAGAATTAAGAAATCTCAAAGATGGAAATTGGGGCACAGGTGCTACTTATTCTGCACTTTCCTCAGGAATTTCTCATTTTCCATTTGGTAAAATATCAACACAGGTTGCTGGTATTTAGAGCTAGCCTTTAATCTCTTCTTTTTCTTCCTTGATTCTCAGACAGATCAGTTATCCTACTGAGGAACATGTGTCCTTACTTTCTCCTGCTTCTCCTGTAAACCGATCAGGGAAATGACCATTGTACAATGAAAGGCTAGTTTATTATTTAGACTGCTATAACAAAATACCGTAGGCTAGATGTCTTATACAATAATGTAAACTTATTCTCACAGTTCTGGAGGCTGGGAATTCCATGATGAAGATGCTGGCAATGTCAGTCTATGGTGAGGACCCTCTTTGCAGGTGTCCTGCTCCTGCTGGGTCTAGGGTACCCCGAAGGTGAGAATGGCGTCTGCGAAAGAACTTGGACACCTGACTCTATTATGAATAGGATAGATGTCGTATATTGTCAGTTAACAGTGAGCTTTTATATCATTTGTATAAGGGAAAGGACAAAGAAAATTCCTACAACAGATGTAATTAGTAACTTAATTAATAACCTTGACTGAGATGAAAAACAGAACAGATATTGCCATCTTGTGGTCTTGGAAGCAAAGTTTTCCTTCATCATCTGAAACTGTTTGATTAAGCTATTAACTCTTGAAAAATTTCTCAAGCTGTACCATGACAATAAACAAACCAAAGGCACTATTTTCAGTTAATAAGTTTTAAGGTAAGTTTTAAAAGGAGTTTTATTTAAACTGAATGTAATATATCACTTAACCTACAAAGCTTACTTAGATAATTTTTGTTATACATTACTTGTCTAAAAAAGCCCTAAAATCACCAAAACAAAACTATAATTCATACCTAGTGACAGTAGGAATATGAAGCCTATTAACTTGACCAAAAATATTGGTGAACATCTAAAAAATAACTCTGAAAGTGACTTACTGTGAAAATACACATACTAGTCTTTACTTTATTTTTAATCATACAAAAATGAACTAAAACATAATGAAATAAAACTAACACAACTAAAATCATTGTGGCTGTATAATTGCTAATGAGCTTTTAAGTATAGGTTAATGGTGATTTGGGGGGTGGTTTGACTGTTTTCTTTTATGCTTGACAACCTCCTGAAAAATATCTTTGTCTTGAGATAACCACTTAAGCAATTATTATTTCCTTAAAGCACCAACTTTATCGTTATGAGAACTTAAGCTTATGAACCTAAAACAGTCTTCAAAGTAAGTATAAAACATCAAACTACAGCATTAAAACTTAATTAATGATTCAAAGTAAAAACCTTGTTAAACATAGTCAAAGCCTAATAATTTTCTGTCAATTCTCATATATACGTATATTGATTATATAAATTTGCATGATTATGCATTTACCAACTACATTTAATACATGGATAAAACAATTATCATGCCTAGAATAGCACTACCAGCAACTCTTTTTAAAACAATCTCAAACTATAACACTATTCCTAAAAGTACAAAACAATTTTAAACTATGAAACTATTCTTAAAGTCAAGAATGACAGTTTTGGCCCGAAGTCCTAAATTACAGTCCTTGAAGTGTCTGAAGAAAGTTTCCAGGTGTACATTTCTCCACGTATCAGGAGTTTTCTCTGGGGTTTTTATGATCTTCAAAGCTTCGTAATCACCTTTCCTCATCCAGTTGTTTTCATTGCTTTTCTCTTATCATGCAGTGTATATTCCTAAAGAAAACTTAAAAGAAGCTTTTAATGATGTTTCCCAGGCTCCCAGGTTGTTTTCTGTATCCAGTGAATTTATCATAAAAGTATCCAATTAACATATCATGAATTCAGTGAAAACCTATTCTATATACGTCAACTCAAAATCTTAACTATCAAACTAAGTAAAAACCTTGACGATTAATCTTTACCCTAAATGCATAAAAACAATGTTATAAATCACTTACATAACTCCTAGGTATGAGTCTGAACTTATAATGAATTCATAATAAAGTTACTATGAACTCGTGCTTCTAAAAAACCTTATGTCTAAACACTAAACTACATTATTCTAAATCAAATAAGAAGTGAATATATTTATACCATTTTTTACTTAAGCAATATCTAGTAACTCATAACCAAGTAAAAGAAAGCATCTTTGATGTGCTTCAGAGTTTAACCATTGCATATGTTAGAAAAGGCCAAACAGCATGGTGGGAAATGGAAAAATAATGACATTCCTAGGTTAGCTGTGAGTACTTCGCATAGACATGCTGTTTTTCTTCATGCTCAACTGTACAGAATTCTTCGGCCGTATCAACAGCAAAGGTGGAAGACAGAAGGGCCTCAGCAACCTGGACTCACTTTGCGGCCGGGGGTCCTCAGCACACCTGGACTTTGTCAATCAGGCAGGCCCCCAAGGCTGGCTCCCAACAGCCAGTCGGTTCTCTTTCCAAAATTACAAAGAGAATCAATCGATTTAGATAAAGTCTCAAAAGCATCAGCAGTAGAATGAGAAAGACCACCAAAGCTACAGTAACATTTCTCAAGGGAGCCTCATGGCATGCAAATCCTCCCCCATGGTGCTAGAAATCCTACTGTCACTCCAAATCCTGCCAGTATTAATCCAAGCATTTGCTTGTGCCTGGGATGGATGATGCTATAAACTGTGCCATGAGGCCTTTCACAACTGAGGGTTCCCAGAGTACACTGATTCAATATCTGAACGTTATCTACACAAGGAATAGCCTGTGCCTTTCCTAACCTTGTGTAACTGCTCTTTGGTTTGGCATAACATGGCTAGAGATTTTCTTTTAGATTACATAGGAATAACACCCCTGTGGGAGTACATATGCTCTTGGGGTTTCTTCATCCATGATGATTCTTTTTAAAAATTGTTTTTATTTTAAAGATGTGTAGTACAATTAAGGATTAAGTATACAAACGTTGGTTATGCAGGTACCCTTGTTGATGAGGTGTGCCCCTCCCTCCCCTAGTAGTTTCCCTCAACTGCCAATCTCACCCACCCCAACGTTTTCCCACTACTGCCAATCCCTTTCTTATAGTTTTTGAATAATTGTTCAAGGTCCACTTATGAGTGAAAACATATGGTACTCTGATTCTTAAGGTAGGTTCCTATGTGGATTCCCTGTGGCAAAGGGGAATTTTTCTCTTTTTGTAGTTTTTCTTTGTGAGAGGTTGGGTTCTTTTGTGTGATTCACCAGGGAATAGTCTCCTGTCCTTTCCAAGAGATGCATTGTCCTCAACTATTTTCATCCTTGTCTGGACACCTGTGAGGTAAATTGCAATGACAAGTAGAGAAAGTAAATGAGGCCAGATATATTGATAATTCAGGTGGTGGCTGATCACTTTTTGTACAAGGGCACAAGGCCTGTGGTTACTAGCATAATTTAAATGATAACTCCAATCCCTGTGGTTTCATTATCAGTAGCAGTGAGATTATAGCAAGGGAAAGGCTGAGTAGGCAAAGAAACCTCAAAGAAAATCAATTTTTTTCTGATCAGACTTACCATGAATAACAGTAAAATTTATGGGAGACTAGGTGGCATGAAAAAGTTACTTCTCCAGTTTTCTATGATGCTCTTGGCATAACCAACAGTCCTCCAGCTGCCCATTTGTGGCAATGGTTTAGGAAAATATAAGGAAAATATTTTGTTCCCATTCCCTGTTTTTGAAGAATGGAGGAAAAGTATACAAAAGGTAGTAAGACAGAAAAGAATATACATTCCTGAATACAGGCTTTTGTTGTCCTTAATCACTGTGGTCTAATTTCTTTGGCTCCCAGGAATAAGAGGGTTCGTCGACTGCAGCAGTTTCTTCAGCTTGTGGAGACGCAGGAGGCAAAAGTTTAACTCTAGATATCTGTACCAAACTATTGATTCCCTGTAGTTTCACAGCAGTGGGTGTGCCAAGAAGAACCTGAGGTGGCTCTTTCCAGTTTGGTAGGAGCTGGTCCTGTGGAGAGTCTTCTTTCCATGTTTTAAGTAAAACCAAATCTCCAGGCTGAACTGGTGGTGTAAAATGATTTTTGTCTGGAGCTGGGAGAACTTGATTGGCATATTCTTGAATGACTTTTGTACTTGTTCCAGGTTAATAGCATGCTGGAATATTTCCAAAGATTCCCTATCTTGTAAAGAATCAGAGCCCAAGAAGGCACATCCATACATTTCAAAATGACTTAAGTGGAATAAACTATTAGGTGAAATTCCAGTTCTGAGTAAAGCCATAGATGACAGCTTAACCCACAATTCTAATGTTTCCTGGAAAAATTTACTGAATGACTTTTTAAAAAAGGAATTAGCTTTTTCTACTTTTCCTGATAACTGGGGTCTCCACAATGAATGTAAATGATATTGATACTGTTTGAGTAATTTTAGCTACAAAAGGTAGCCCATTATTACTCTGGAGGTTTTTAGGAAGTCCAAAACGAGGAATGTTTTATTTTAACACCCCACTATGGTATTTTCAGTCCTAGAAGGATACTTCTACGGCCTTTTCAGTTCCAGAAAGATGAGCCTTTTGATTGCTTCTATGGCCATTTCATTCCTGGAAGAATAAGCCTCAAACAAGTCAGTGACTGTGCCATGAATAACAACAAGTATCAGTAGCTTTGAGCTGGTATCATATGTGGAAAATCTATTTGCCAATCTTCTTCTGGATAGAAGCCCCTTTTTTTGTATTGGCATGAGTAAGATAGGTTTCCTTAAGTGTCTCCCTGGCTCATTTATGGAACAAAGAAAACATGAGTGAGTTGCCTCTTGTATTGTTCTGTGTATTTCTTTTATTGTCAAAAATTGCCGTATTAAACTTTCTAGGGCGTATCAGCCCAGGTGGATGGAATCATGTAATTGTTAGCAATTTTCCAAAGATTATTCTCAGGCAAGAGATATTTCATTTCCCCTTCCCACAGTCTTGACTATTTAGGCTAAAACCTGGTTTGACTCAAAGTATTTCTCTTGAGTGTACTGTGACTTAACAGAGGTATTACATTTTTGAGGAATAAGTGTCATTATGACCTCTGCCTTAGTGTTTCCTGCTGCACGTTTTGTCACACTGTCAACCCAAGAGTTTCCCTGTGTGATGAGAGAGTCTCCTTTCTGGCGTCCCTTATCATGAATCACACCCACTTCGGAAGCCTCTTCTAGTACTGCCTCCAAAAGAGTAAAAATTTCAGCCCGTGTTTTATAAGCGAGTTTCTTTTTTCCTGTTAACATTCCTGTTCTTTCCATGTAGCAGCATGAGCATGAATGACTAAAGAGGCATACTTAGAATCCATATAAATATTACTTCTCGTTCCTTTTTCCAGTTGGAACACTCAAGTTAGGGCTATAAGTTCTTTCTTCTTAGCAGAAGTAGTACTGGGAAACACTCATGGCTTTATGGCCTCATGTGAGCTTACCACTGCAAACCCAGTACTCCTGATTCCTTGCTCAATAAAGCTGCTCCCTGTAAAAAAAAAAGTCTGTAAACTACAACTTTTCTGGGTTAGTGAAAGGTCATCATGGAGACCAGACCTGCTCGAGTATACCTCCTCTATGGTTTGCACACAGGAGATTACTAATTCACTGACTAAGCCTGGCATTAAGATGGCTGGGTTGAAACATGGACAGACCTTAAGAACAAGTTCTGGGCTGTCAAGGAAGAGGGCCTGATGGTTAGGTCACTTTCTTCCTGCCATCCACTGATGCCCTCTGGCTTCCAACACACTCTGGAACTGGTGGCTGGTGTGAATCTCCATAGGCTTCCCAAAGGTTAACACTGTAGCCTCTTCCATAAGAAAGACCATGGTTGCAACTGTCTGAAGATAAGCAGATCATCTGATACTGGCCATGTCTAAAAACTTAGAGAAGTAGACAACTGGCCGGGAGATTCACCTCATTTTTGAACAAGAACTCATGTAGTCATCTCATGTGGGTCAGCTATGTAAAGGTAGAAAAGTTTCTCTAGATATGGCAGGTAAAGTGCTGGAGAGGAGATTAAAGCCCCTTTTAAGTCCTGCAAATCTCTGGAACGCTGATGTCCATTTAAAGGGCTCAACATCTGCACCTTTTGTGGCCTTATAGAGAAGATTAGCAATAATGCCAAAATTTGAAATCCACATTCTACAGAAAATAGCCATTCCCAAAAAGGTTCTCAGCTGCTTGTGAGGATCAGGAGGTTGAAAATGTAAGATAGACATCTTCCTTTCTCTTTTTTTTTTTTTTTTGAGTTGGAGTCTCACTCTGTCGCCCAGACTGGAGTGCAGTGGCTGCTCCCGGCCACCGCAGCCTCGACCTGCTGGGCTCCGGCAATCCTTCCTCCTCAGCCTTCCAAGTAGCTGGAACTACAGGTGCGCGCTACCACGCCCAGTTGATTTTTTGATTTATTGTAGAGATGAGGTCTCGTCAAGTGGCCCAGGCGGGTCTCGAACCCGCGGGCTCAGGCAATCCACTCACCTCAGCCTCCCAAGGTGTGGGATTACAGGCTGAGCCACTGAGCCCGGCTTCCCTTTCTCTTGTTAAGGTCCTTTATTTGGAGGTTAAAATGCAGCCTAAATAATTTCACCTTTTGTAAATTAATCTGGGCCTTTTTAAGTGAGACTCGGTATCCTTTCTTTTCTAAAAATTTTAAAGTAAAGATGATATTATTTAAAGAGCTTTACTTATTAGGGCTACAGATTAACAAGTCACCAAAATATTGTAAGCTAATGCCTGATTCTAAATGTGCATCTCTTAAACCATGAGTCAAAGAATTACCAAACAGGTGGGGGCTGTTCTGGAAGCTTAGAAAAGTAGGCAACTGGCCAGGGGGTTTCATCTAATTTTTGAACAAGAACTCACATGGCCATCTCATGTTTATCAACTGCATAAAGGTAGAAAAGTTCCTCTAAGTAAGGCAGGCAAAGTGCTGGAAAGGAGGATAAAGCCTCTTTTAAGTCTTGAAACCTCTTTGGTATTCTGATGTCCGGGGGGAAGAACTCTCCAGGTAAGCTACTTAGCCTTAGCCTGTCCAGGAGTTGTCCATTCAAAGCAAATAATAACTGATATTTCTGAGCCAATGAAATATAGAAAAATGCATCTTTTAAGTCTAAGACTATAAACCAAGTAGTGTCTTCGGGTATCTGTGTCAAAGAAGTGTATGGGTTTGTGACTATTGACTATTGGATGTCTTGGTGAAAGGATGAAATGCCAAAATGGAAAATTTAATAAAATAATATAGCCAAAGAGCAGCCATTTTAACATTGCTTGCCTTTGTCACGTTTTTCTAGCAGTTCACTGTAATTTACCTTCTAGTCATTAGCTAAGGACAGAATAGTTTTCTCAGAGATAGCTATTGATAATTTACAACCCCCTTCCCCTATCCTGCTTGTACTGTTTATTTTTCTCTTCCAAGTTCGTCTTTTTTTGCCATAAAAAGCCAGGATGACTTAATCACATAAAGCAACCCTTCATGACCTACGTGACACAGACAGACTCCATCACCAAGGCAATTTTTATGTGACTAACCCACTCATCTGCCTGCCTCTTTGTGGTGATGCAGAACAGACCACCACCAATCACCTTCCTGACCTACCCCCACACCAAAGGGAAAGTTTAAAGAGTATTCAACCTCAAGCAGCAGCTGCTATGTTTCTTTATAAGCTCTGGCCCCCTCCCAATCTGAGGGAGATGGATCTCCTTTTTCTCACTCTCTCTAATCTACTTTCTAAGTAAAACATATTTTCGAATCTAATGTCTGTGAAATTCTTTGCATCTTACCTGCAACACTGACTCAACACACAGGCCCACTGACCTAACATTTTTGGAGATCTAACATTTTTGACGGCCCATATGGGAACTTTACTCCTCACAGAGTCTCCTCTGCACTTTCTTTCTCTCACTCGGTACTTGGCTCATTTTCTCTGCTACTTACTCTTACTCTTATTGCCTGTGATGAGCTACATCAAACTGACCTCTCCTTTATGTCATGTAAAGCTGAATCACTGGTGAGTCCATGCAGTAACCTATCCACTGCTAGAAGGTCTGAAAGCATGCCAAGGAGGTTACTGTATCCCTGTTTAGAAGCTTTTCCTTGGGCTCCTGATTCCCCTTCTGTGGAAATCTTGGGGCCTAGTCTTCCAAACACATGTGTAGGAGCAGCCCCACTACTGCCTCTGGTGGGTCGAGGGGATTAAGGGGATGCCCTTTTCCACTGTGTACCCACACCTCTAGGATGATTCTACTGATCCTCTTTTGGAATGCCAACTGAAGACGTGAATGGATTTCTCTTTTTCCAGCCCCCCAAGACTGTTCTCAAGACCATCCCTTCTCTCCCTTAGGACCCCTCCTGCTCAATGTGGGGTGGCTAAGGCGCCCCCATTGAAATGCCTTCGAGGAGGACCCTCTCACTATAGAGGAGCATCTACCCTAAGCATCTACTCAATACTAGTGAGGTGACCAGGAGGTGGGCCCAAGGCAGGTCTTCTGTCTTTGACCCTCTTCTTCAACTTGTCCTCTATTGCCACCACATGGGAAAACGGTCCACAGTTTGCAAACTGGCATGTCACCTGAACTGCTTGTTCTTCCTGTGGCATAGTCCCTCTAACTGCTTTTCAAATTATTTGCCCTTCCTCCTGCTTACCCCCTAACAACTCAACCCTGACCCAACTCATTTAAGTTCTGTCTCTCATAACCTGCTTTTGCTACCCTACCCTCTATCAGCTTCCCATTTTGTTCTTCCTTCTCGCCCGTCTCCATTTCTATACCCACTTTACCTCCAGAGGAGAGGCTGGCACCCATGGCCACAAAAGTGACCCTAGCCTCTTCCCTCTTTTCTCCCTCCCCCACTGCCTGATAACCCCCAGCAGCAGCCTTGGTACCTGTAGCAAAAATCAAGCCACCTGTGCTGCTTCCTCTTTCCCCCACCCCTTCTCCAATGCCCCCTCTGGAAGGCACTTTCAGGCTTTCACCATGGCTTAGCCAGTCTCCCCTCAGGGAGGCGACCAGGACAAAAAATAAATATTAGAGTTGAGGGAAGGTAGTGGCCAAACCAGTCAGACTATGTGAGTCTTGGTGTGAGTGAGAGAGTGTATGGAAAATTTTGTGTATGTGTTGGTGAGCAAGTGGGCCTGTGAGTAGCTGACTGAGTGAGGGCTAGGGAGCTAGCAGCTAGGGATCTCCTGGTGCAGTGGCTGGTACTGCAGCTGCTGGGACACAGAAACCAAGCCATTTTTAAAAATCAACAAAACCCTTCATAGGAAGAAAATTCTGGGAGAGACTGACTAAGTGGGGCCTCGTGGGCAAATGGTCAGGGTCCTGGTGCAACAACTGGTGCTGCAGTTTCTCTGCTTGGTCCCTGGCTCTTCCCAATTCACAGAAGCCAAGCACCATTTTTTTAAATGGACAAAAGTTTTCCTGTGAAGAAGCAGCAGGGAGAGACTATTGCCTCAAGCGCTGCCTCTCTACTGCAGCAGGAGAGACTGCCAGCTCCAGAGTTTGCCTCACCACTTCAGAGCCTGGCTGGGCACTAGCACCAGGGGCTGCAGGAGGAGGCCAGAGGCAGTGTTTCACTGAAGAGGACAAGAGAGGCAACCCACCACCATCTTGAAGGGATGACAAGAAAGTGTTCTTACTTGCACACCATGGAGCAGTAGACCCAATCTCTGTGACTGACAGATCAACTACTCAGGGATTGATTGTGACCCAGAGGGAATATCCTGAAAGCAAAACTTTGGAGGAACCTGAGGAGTACTGAGGCTCAGGCGCCCCACCCCCTACACTGATTCAGCCAAGGGACAAAGGGTGTGGCCAGAAAAGGAAGAACTCCAAAGAGATCAGTGATGAATCTGGGACTGACTCAAACCCACTTCTCCTCAGAAGTTCTCTGAATGTCAGACCCACACAGCTGGGCACCACTGAGAAGGACAAACCCACGTGGAGCCTGGACATCAGTCGCAATAGGAGAACTCCATTCCAGAATAGGCTTGGTTGGGGAATTCCCAGTGAGTACATACCTGGGGAAGAGACAACCCCACACTTTCCACCAGAGGAGATCTCCCTGACCAATCAAGAGTGGGAAGGGAGGACTGCAGCCCTACTCACCTCTCCTGTCCCCGCTCCTTCCCTGTTCCAGACACTGGGGAGAGAGTGAAGGAGGTGAAAACTTTCCAGGAGAAACCAGATTAGAGGAACAATTACAGAGTCTGCCACAAGAGGGCAGGTTACTTTTTTTAATTTTAAAATTTTTTTTTTTACTTTAAAAAAGTTTTATACCTGTTTGTTAGATCATCTATTTAAAAAATATTTTTTCTTTGTGTATGAATGTGTGTGTGAGGGTTTGATCTGCATCTCCCCCAATTTTTATTCATTTTTTTCTGTTTCTTTCATCTTTTGTTTGTTGCTTTGTGTTTGTGTATATGAGTGGCTAAGTGTTCATCTTTCAATTTTGTTATTATTGGTTTGTTTTTGCTCTTCAGTTATTCTGGTTTTTTATTTTTATATTTTATAGTTTAAGGTGTGTGTCAATGTATGTGTGAGTGTTCAATAAATTCCTTCCCCCCCCCCAGTCTTTCTGTTTTTTTCTCCATTCACTTTGTGCTAGGTATGGGAGTGTGTGTTCAGTTTATTTTTGTTGTTGTTGTTGTTGCTGTTTGCTTTGTTTCACATTGCTGTTATTCAAGTTTGTTTTGGGGTGTGTGTACATGTCTCTGTGTGTGTGTGTTCAACTGTTTTGGGATTGGTTTCTACTTTGCATTGTCATTTAGAGTGATGGTGGGGAGTAGGTCTCAGGAAACACATGCCACAACCAGTGAAGTTTGTAATTTGCAAGTAATTTCTGAATCCTAGTGCCCCATCCCCTACTTTATTCAACTTTCGAAAACTTCAAGAGACAACAAAGCTTCCCACTCACAGTCTTATTTCAGAATAGAACAAATCCAGAGTCCAGGTCAGGGAAGAATATAGGGCTCAGCAAACATCAGAAGGGAAAGCATCTCCAACTGACACTGAATAACAGAACTAAAGAGAAAAGAACAAGAGATCTGTCACAAATGAGGAAAATCCAAAGGAAGACCTTGGGCAATTTCAAGTGTAACAAAGAAAAAACTGAAAAATCACACCTTGGAGCCCAAACAATAGAAGACACCAGCAACAGGCCCCAGAATATGACAGAGATTAGGAAATGGAAGGAAAGAGTGAATAAGATTCAGAAAAGACAAGATGCAACATTGAAAGAACTTGTAACAAAGATTTTGGCAATAAAAATTTTGTCCAGGAAATAAATAACAAGATGACAAGCATGGAAAGCAGAATTAATCTAGATGAAGAAAGAATCTCAGAACTTGAAACCAGCACATGGGATTAACCTGATCTATAAAAAAAATGGAAAGAAGACAGAAAGAAAGAGCAAGGCCTACAAGAGGTGTGTGATTATATCAAGAGACCGAACCTACACCTGATTGGTATCCCAGAAAAAGAAAGAGAAATGGGGAACAATTTGGAGCAAGTATTTCAGGAGGTAATCCAAGAAAACTTTCCCCATCTCACCAGAGATGTGACCAGCCAGGAACAAGAGATACAGAGAACCACCACAAGACATCAAAGGAGAAGACCAACCCCTAGACACATAGTAACTTGCCTACACAAAGCAGGCACAAAAGAAAAAATTCTAAAGGCAGCAAGAGAGAAAGGTCAGACTACCTACCAGGGAAAACCAATCAGAATAGCAGCAGACCTATTGGCAGAAACACTACAAGCAAGAAGGGACTGCAGGCCAATATTCAAATACCTCAAAGATAAACAATTTCAACCAAGAATTCCCTACCCAGCCAAGCTCAGCTTCATCAGTGGTGGAGAATTAAAATCCTTCCCAGATATCCAATCCCTAAGAGATTATGCAGCTTCCAGATCAGTTCTACAATTAAAAAGGTATTAAGCATAGAAGAAAGGAAAAAAAAGAATGACCACACATTTCCCAAGAGAACAGCAGAGCACAGAATCAACAGAGAATACAGTGCAACAAGAAACTTGAAAACACACATACACATAAACCCCAAAGCCAAATGAAAACAAGCAAACAAAAGAAAAACTTTATAAGAACCTCATGACAGCGATAAACAATCATATTTCAATAATCAGCCTGAATGTGAATGGACTAAATGTGCCACTGAAAAGACACAGAATGGCAAACTGGATAAGAAACCATGACCAAATTATTTGCTACATCCAGGAGCCTCAACTCACCACAAGGAATGCACACAGACTCAAAGTTAAAGGATGGGACATGAGTTTCCAGGCAAATGGATCTCAAAAGAAGGCAGGAGAAATGATCTTAGTATTAGAAAAACAACCTTTAAGCTATCAAAAATTTTAAAAGATACAAAACGACACTACATAATCATAAAAGTTTCAATCCATCAATAAGAAATATCCATCGGAAACATATATGCACCCAACACAGGAGCACCTGCATTTATAAAGCAACTACTAAATAAACTAAAAAAAGATATTGACTGTCACACTATTATAGCAGAGGACTAGAATAAGATAGACAAGGGAGACCACATCAAACTGATGAGCTTCTGCAAAGCAAAAGAAACCATCAAGAGAGCAGGGAGACAGCCCACAGAATGGGAAAAAATATTTGCCAAATCTATGTCTGACAAAGGCCTAACATCTAGGATCAACAAGGAACTCAAACACACTGAAAGGAAAACAACAGTCCCATTTATAAGTGGGCAAAAGATATAAATAGACACATCGCAAAAGAAGATATATGGGCAGCCAACAGACACATGAAAAAACGCTCAGCCTTACTACTTATCAGAGAAATGCAAATCAAAACCACATTGAGATAACACCTAACCCCAGGAAGAATGGCCATCATTAATAAAACAAACAACAACAGATGCTGGTGAAGATGTGGAGAAAAAGTAATGCTTCTACACTGCTGCTGGGAATGCAAACTAGTGCAACCTCTTTGGAAGACAGTGAGTGATTTCTGAAAGAACTAGCAATTGACCTTCCATATGGCCCAGCAATTCTCCTATTGAGTATACCTGGAAGAACTCAAATTATTCTACAAAAATGATACCTGCACACATATGTTTGTTACAGCTCTATTCACAGTAGTGAAAACATGAAACCAACCATGCTGTCCTTCTAAGCTAGACTGCATTAAAAAAAATGTGGTACATATACACAATGGAATATTATGCAGCCATAAAGAAGGACAAACATGAACTTTGCAGCAACTTGGATGGATTTAGAGTCTATCATACTTAGTGATATTTCACAGAACCAAAGGACAGAGTACCATATGTTTTCACTCATAAGCTGAACTTGAACAATTATTATAATACTATAAGAAAGGAATTGGCAGTAGAGAGAAACTGTTGGGGTTGGTGGGATTGGCTGTTGAGGGAAACTGCTAGGGGAGTGAAGGGCACACCTCATCAACAAGGATACCTGCATAATCAACATTTGTATACCTAACCTTAATTGTACTCCACATCTTTATAATTGAAAAACAATTAAAGTTCATGTTCCTTTTTCTATGATTAATATCTCTCAAATTAAATCTAAACCAGTACTATCAGTCCTCCTCCTGGACAGAAGCAAAGGGACCACATGTTAATTAGCTAATCCTGTTAATTCACAGAAAAACAGACTATTGTCATTCTAATTTGCTTCACCCTTGCAAAAGCTTTTTTGTTGAGTAACCTTACTATACCTAACTCCGCCACCCGCCTATAGAACAGGTAAAGTTTTAAATGCTGATGCTTTCTGTGTGACACAATGAGGCATGAGAACCAGATATTCCCACCCGATTAAACCACCTTACTAAGTCCAGTACTTCTCCAGTCAGATGGATAAAATACTAGTGTTTTCTGTGTGGCACAATAAGGCATGAGAACTGATCATGCTCACCTAATTGTCCACAACTCACAAGAAAGACTGTAATTTATTAATTTATAAAGGGTCTTGACAACTTTGCCTGTTCACAATTAGAAATAAACAGGAGCAGATCATTTTACATCCACATGGTCTGTTCACTCTAAAGGGTTTTGCATCAGACCATTACAGACAGAAAAATGGTCAAAGGTTTCATGTATATAAGCATTTTTCTTGATTTGCTTAACTACTTTACAAACAAGATTATTAACGTATTCTATGGAGTATTCAATGTCCAACTCCATAGATTAGATTCAAAACCTGGTTTCCAATAACAGAAAAATTTTGAATTTTTTTTCCAGCCAAGACATTGGAGAAACAACAGGGTACCAACATGGAGGGCAGCAGGACCAGAGGGTCAAAAGAGGCATCCAAATTGACAGTCGCCGAATTGACAGTCACCAAATTGACAGTTAGCAAAAAAAAAACTTTACCCAGCGGATACCTGGTATGAACCAGCCTGCTAGGGGGAAATGATATCCATTGCTATGGGTACAATCTGGGGGACGGGCACTAGAGAGTTGCCAGGGAGCAGGTGCACCCTCTTCTGAAGGGAGAAGAGAATGGCTGACTCAAAAACAGTGGTCACTGGGGAGGCCTAAACTGTAACTTTCCCTTCAAAAGATACTAAAGTTTAATTCAAATACCATTAGTATCAGTTACACTAATGTGGAGCCAAAACATTACTCAGGAACCAGAACATGAGTCTCTTAATTGGCAATCTCCAAAATAATTTTCTTCTATGTACAACAGAGAATAGGAGAAAGAGACAAATTCAGTTAGCCCCTTAAAAGGTTTCTTTTACTTTTCAAGATCTTTGCACTATCACATTATCTAAATAAGTAGCTTTTACATTGGCCTGTAATCCTGTGTTATAACATTAAGCTTTTAAAACTTTTAACACTTAAACTTCTCAAAATGGAAGTTTCACATTATCAAATCAATCTCTTTAAGGTGGGGAAGAAACAAAAGTTGCAGGAGCCACCCCTCCATCTGAACTGCCAGCAGACCAAATAAATTGCTTTTGTAAACAACATCTACTGTGAAATGTAAAATGGTATTTAAGATCTCAGTCACCCACAGTGGTTCATAACCAGCTATAGTGCCTTTCAGTGCCAAATTGCTAACAACTTTAAAATTTCCCTCCAAGCACAAGAATTACTAATCCAACATAGGATGGACAACAAAAGGACTTTTTTTTGTTTGTTTAAAGTATTACTAATTATTTTCGTCTAAGCAGAATAAAACAACCTTTCTTAAGATAATATTTCCTTGTCAAGGCAAAAGGTCCAAACTTCCCCTCTTCCTACTCTTTGCATCAAAAGCAGATGAATGTTAATCTCCAGAGTGGAGGTATGCTACCTGAGATCCACACTCTTTGGCATATAAATTATTATGAAGGTATATCAGGCCTATTATAAAAAACCAAAGGGACAGTTTTCTCTTGCCCATGTTACCTATTTTAAATTCTCTTGTTCATGATTATTTCCTACAGTTAAATTACAACCTAGCTATGTTTCCAAACTAATGTTGTCATTTTTCCCCTTCAGACTATCTCAAAGTAGCTATATTTCCTTTTTAAAGTCATTATTAAACAAAACTCCTCATAACTGTCTGTAAATTCTTATCACAAAACCCAAAGAAATTTGAAGACAAGCAGTGAAAACATTCACATATTGACTAAATAATTCACTGGTGCAACAGTAAAACTGCCTGGACTCCTGTAGTGGGTGTCAAGCCCACTGGGGTAACTATTTATAAATGCAATTTACCAGATATCAAAGCCTTGCTATGTCATGACCTTTATTATAGTATTATTAACTCTAGCAGTGTATACTTTTACATAGTGCTTTGTGTACAGACACTAAAAACACTCTAACAACTCCATTGCCTTTTGTCCCTTCATTTCTTCCTCTCACTTTGAACAGGCAGGGACATCTCTACATTCCTATCCAACAGGAAGCAGTGACAGAAGACAGACCTTGGTCCCTGTTTCCAGCTATAAATAAGAATGTTTTAAAAGAGCAAGAAGGCGGAATGAAAGAGTGAAATGCCAAAAATGGAACATTTAATTAAAAAACATAGTCAAAGAACAGCCATTTTAACACTGCTTAGCTTTATCATGTTGTTCTAGTAGTTCACTTAAATTTACCCTGTGGACATTAACCAAGGACAGAACCATTTTCCCAGAGATAGCTATCGATAGTATGCAGCCCCCTTCCCCAAGCCTGCTTTGTACCATTTGTTTTTGTTTTCCAAGTTTGTTTTTTAGCCATAAAGGACCAGGATGACCTAGTCACATAAAGCAGCCCTTCATGACCTGGGTGACACAGGACACATCACCACGACAACAGTTATGTAATTAACCCACCCATCTGCCTTCCCCTGTTTGATGACGTAAAACAGACCACAACCAATCACCTTAACCACCTCCTCTCACACCAAAGGGAAGGTTTAAAAAGTATTCAACCTCAAGCAGCAGCTGCCATTCTTCTCTGTATGCTCTGGCCCCTTCCCAATCTGGGGGAGGTGGATTCTCCTTTTTTGCTTTTCCTCTCTGTACTTTCTAAATAAACCATATTTCCCAATCTAATTTCTTTGCATTTTACCCATGGCACCAGCTCAGCACATTGGCCTACTGATCTAACATTTTTGGAGACTTAACACTTGGTATTACTGCTTCATTAACTGCTCTTAAATTTTGGACTAACCTATAGGAGTCATCTGGCTTCTGAATAGGGAATATGGGTGTATGACCAGGTAACTGACGAGGAATCAACAAGCCAAGCTGTAAACGTTGTCAATTAGAGGTTGTAAACTTTGTCTTGCCTCAGGTTGTATAGGGTGTTTTCATGTATGGGGGTAGGCTATGCTCTTCTTTAACTTGGTAAGCACTGAAAGGTCAGTTTTTGCACTTCCAGGCACTCCCTAGTCCCATTATTGACTATTTACTTCAGCTCAAACTCTCAAACTTCTTCAGGAATAGTGATAGGATTGGGCTGAGGTTGCAAATATAAAATGAAAACTTTGTCTTCCTCATTGAGATGAAAAGAAATGCTATGCTTGAATAAGCTCATTGGATCCCATTCTAGTAACACAGTAGGACATTCAGGGATAGCTAAAAACCAAGGAGACACCATGATGTTGTCAAATCTTCAATGTAAAAGATCAGTGAAGTGTTTGATTATTGGAATGCCATCAACTCCAATTAGGAAGCAAGTGTCAGAAGAAAGAGGTCCCACATGGGTGGTCAGGGTTGAATAAGACTCCCTTATGTCAACTAAGAAATTAACTTGCATCCTAACCACCTCAATATTTACCTTGGGATCCTTTGGGGTTATGGCAAACTTGGTGCTGTAAAGGTTCCCAGGCCTCCTCAGTCAGTGGTCACCATTTCTGTGCTAGGTGTTTTCCCTTACCTTTGGAAGAGGGTACATTCACTCTTTCAGTGGACCTCTTGTTCACACAGTGGACATGGTCCTGGAGGGTTTAGCCACTGGGGGAAATTATACTTCAAGTGTCCAGGTTGACTGCATTTGCAGCAGTGGTTGTTATCAGCCTTAGCAAATTTGTTCTTACAGGGTTCCTTTTGGGTGCCTGGAGGTTTGGTACTAATTGTGACCATCTGTAGTCTTGCCTGACTTTGGTGACTTTGGTCCCACTGCTGCCCATGATGTTCTTTTTCTTTATTTTCCTCGATATCTCTATTGCTAATAACCTTAAAAGCTTCCTGTAACAATTAGAAGCTTGGCATTTATGGTCCTAAGTCTAACTTCTGGAACTTTCTCCAGATATATGGAACTTACTGGCTGATAAATTAAGTACCTAGAAGGATATATTCTTCTGGTGAATTAGGGTCAAAGTTAGTATACTTTTTTATAGCATTGACTAACCTTCCCTGAAAATAAGCAAGATTTTCAACTGGGCCCTGCATGATTTCCTTTAGTTTATCACAGTTAAGATGCTTGTAATACTATTTAAATGTCTTCCTAAATGCACATAAAGTAGAGAGGATAACATTAATATCACCCCAGGTAATTCCAAGGTAAGGGTTAAAGCCTGAGATCCCTTTAAAAGTTGAGAGGGATCCTCTGAGAAGTTTCTTAGTTTGTTCTGGCATTGCACTAGATCTGTCAGGGAGAAAGGGGCATGCATCCATATAATCCTTGCTTTTCCATTTGCAACCTTCCATAACAGACACATTTGTTAGGAGGGTGGAACACAATTCCATTGCGGCGGTTCCTATGAGTCTGGGTTCTTCTGGAAGTAGAGGACAAATGAGCTTATAGGGTGGTGGGGAGTCAGTCCAGGCCAAATTAACAGAAGACCTCCAAGGCTGAGGCTTTTCCTTCTCTCCTCTGCCCATGGCCCCCTGGTGTGTGGTAGAAGACAGCACCTGAGATAAGAGGGAATCGTCGAGCATGTCCTCTATTTTCTTCTTAGCTCTGTATCACTGAACAGGATTTTGCTTGTAAAGTGCTGATATGAAACCATAAATGCCTGCACATAAGAAACTCCTACTCTTTCTGTTCTTGTTTACAAAATAAATATAATTGCAATATGGTATCAAAACTAAGAATTTTGTTCTTACAAGCCTCACTATCTGCTTATTTATACTGAATTTCAACCTCAATAAAATAAAGTATTATTTTTTTAAATTGTCCAATTTGAACTTTTTCTAGTTCTCTAAAGTTTGACCTAATAGAGAGTCTGAGGGTATAAATTGAGTATCATTCATTTTCTTATTCGCATCCTTCAAGGGAAAATTCTGAAACAAAAAATAAGGGCTATTATGAGTTGTGCCAGGCATCTATGGGTCTCTAATGGCCCCCTGGGCTGAGTGTCCTTGGTGCCCCTTGTAGGACTTTCCATGAGTGCCTTGTGACATGAGACCAGGAACTAAAAACTCTTGGCTGTACCTTTCTGCTTCTTGCTCATGAATAATTGTTTGCATAAATGAGGTTTAATTGAAGGCTTTCCAACAGTGCCATTTGAAATGATCTAATGCAGAAACTTTGGAGTAAAAAGACTGGATGGGTGGGTCATCTCTGTGTTCAAGGCATTTTAAACATCTAAGAGAATTGCCTTTATTTAAATGGGCTGTTCCCACTCATTTTCAATTGTGAGCAGGCAGATTTGCTAGGATCTGCTATAGACCACAGAATTGTATTTTAAGAATTGCTAGGGGAAGCAAAAGAAAGATTGGCATGGGGCTTTTGGGGAAGGAGTAATGAGGTGTGGGCAATCAAGTGGACCAGTTCCCATGCATTACCAGACCACATAAACAGCACCCAGCATCTAAGGCTTCCTCTGTTCAGCAGATGAATTTAGCCAGGTGAAGTAAGGCAATCAGACTTCCTTTCCCCCAAAATGTTTTAGAAATCCTCACATAGTAAACAGTGGTGATATCTGCAATGATATTTTAAAAGGGGGCTCATTATTTCCCAAAGGAGCAATTTGCTTCTGTTGCCAGGAGTAAGTTTTATGTCCCTTCAGCATATATGGTAAAGTTGTCAGATGTAAGGGTTAAGTACAAACCTTAAGACAGTCTTCTGCACTGGCTAGTTCCCAGAATGTCTGCTTGAAAAGTTGAATTAGAATGGCATAGACATCCTTTTCCTGTAAGCAAGCAGGATCCCATAACCAGAGGAATAACTTAAAATGATTTATGGTCGAATCTGAGACTCCCCTTTTCCCATGGTCTTTCTGATAGCACCATTATATGCCAGTGGCTACATTTCTGTATGACTGTGTAATTTATTAAATGAAACATAACTAAAAAACAAAAACTCTCACAGATAATTGTGAGATCCCAACAGTTCCATAAGTACAGATAATTCATTGCAATCTATCTCAGGCAAAGTTCAAAAGTTTAGAGACAGCCGGGCATGGTGGCTCACACCTGTAATCTCAGCACTTTCAGAGGCTGAGATGACAGGATTACTTAAGCCCAGGGGCTCAAGATCAGCCTGGGCAACATGGTGAGACCCTGTCCCTACAATTAAAAAAAAATCAGGCTGGCGTGGTGGTGTGTGACTGTAGTTCTTGGTACTTGGTACTTGGTACTTGGAAGGTTGCTACTTGCTACTTGGTACTTGGAAGGTTGAGACAGAAGGACTGCCTGAGCCCAGCAGGTCAAGGCTGCAGTGGCCATGTGCATACCACTATACTCCAGCCTGGGCAGCAGAGTGAGACCCGGACTAAAATAATAAATAAACATAAACACTTAAAAAGACAAAACAAAAAAACAAAAAAAGCAAACTTTAAAGAGAAACTCACTTCCAAATAACCTGGCTATCATCATTTGAAAATAAGAAAAATTTGACTGCTCAAAAACTAGAGAAAATCTTTCACCCCCATCCTAGGTGGAAACCTCTTCCTCCTCTCTTATAGCAGAAAAGCAAGAGCAAAACATAAAAGAGTGAGAAGGGGGCCTTCTGGTCACTACTTGGAATGAAGCTTGTCTTCTTCCATGAGCTCCGTGCCTTCTGCCAGGAAGGATCAACCTCTGTCTCAGTTCTGCACAGTGCAGGGGTCAGGCTCCTTCCCACCTTGTCTAGCTTCCAGTCAGGGAGGGTCAGGGACCAGTCTGGAGGAAACAGAAACCTGAGGATAGAGAAGAGATTCCATAGGTGACCCCCGAAAGAACCAGGAGTAAAAGTGGAAGTAGAGACTGAGAGGAGAGTGAGAGTCTGTGACTTTGCTCACCAATCCATGGGGTGACAGCGACCGCTCAGCTTTGAGTAACTCCCTGTTGTTTTTGTGATTTCCTGCACTAGTCGATCTACGTTACAACCTGTAATGTGGCCAGGTCAGGTGTGCCCGGTTGGTTGGGTGAAGGTTGTGCACCGATAAGAGAGATGTATGAATGTTCGCCCAATTTTAATTTAGATTTACCTGCAAGAAACTCATCTGTCTATGGCTAAGTTACACAGGCTAGCCTGCCTCCATTTTCATCCACCTATTTGTCTGTTCCTTCACCAGCATCATATTTTCATTGCTTGAGCTTTATAATAAGTGTTGGGATCCAGTTGTGTGAGTTCTCCAAGTTTGCTCTCCAGTGTCCTCTGTTCTAGCTTTAGAAAGTTTGTTGGGATTTGATGGAGGTTACACTGAATGTATAGATCAAGTCTGAAGAATTTTCTTCTTAACAATATTGAGTCTACCAATCCTGAACAAGGAATATGCCTGCATTTATTTACATTTTGTTTTAGTTATTTAACTGTGTTCCTAGGTTTTATGAATGCATAGATGTATCTTTTATTAAATATATATGCAAAGATTTAAATTTTGAGGAGTCCTATTGTAAATGGTATTGTGCTTTCAAAAACTCATATTCCATGCCCAGAGCTCTGTGCCCCTGAGGACAACCTGGGAGACACTGCTGTCACCACAGGACGCCTGGGATGTGCCTAGTGCTCCATTCTCCTCAGGTCCCACATGTAGGTGCCACTGTCTCCCAGGACAGGTGGGGCTGTGCCCAGAGTTCTGTGTCCCTCAGGACTACTTGGACAATGCCACTGTCACCACAGGACACCTGGAAGGCCTGTTCAGAGCTCCGTGCCCTGGAGGATCAATTGCAAGACACCACCATCACAACAGGACACCTGGGATTCACAGAGCTCCATCCCCCTCAGGTCACTGTCATCACAAGACAGCTGGAGTGTGTGCCTAGAGCTTCATCTACCTCAGATCCCATCTGGGTGATGTCACTATCTCTGCAGGGGGCTGTGCCCAGAGCTTTGTCCTCCTTGGGTCATATCCAGGAGATGCCACTGTCTCCACAAGACACCTGGGGGCTGTGCCCAGAGTTTTGTCCTCCTTGGGTCACACCCAGGAGATGCCACTGTTACCCAGGATATCCCCAGGATGTGCCCAAAGCTCGATCCCCCTCACACCCACCTGGGAGATGCTGCTGTCACAACAGGACACCTTGGGAGGTGTCCAGAGCTCCGCCTCCCTCAGGACCACCCAGAATGTCACAGTTTCTCAGACTTTCCTTGTTCCAACGACCTTGGCAGTGCTGAGGATGACCGATCAGGTATTGTGTCCAATATCCCCCACTGTGGTGCACTTGGCCCTTCTCTCATGATTAGACTGTGGTTATAAGCTTGGGGAAGCAGATCACTGGGGTGACGTGCTCATTTTGTCACTTCATGCTCTCAAGATAAATTGCCACTGCTTATGCTAACTTTGGTCACTTGACTGAGATTGTGGTTTCAGGTTTCACAATGTGTAATTACTACACCGCCCAGGCCCACACTATATCTAGTCTTTTGGAGGAAGTTGCTATGCACAGCCCACACTTAGGGAATAGGGTGCCAATTCCACCTTCATGATGACTGAGTGTCGACATCAGGTATCTGGAATTCTTGTGCGCAAGAGATTTCTCTTCAACTTGTCTGTTTACTTAATTAATTATTTGTAACAGCTTGGACACCCAGAAAGTTACTTAAAGCTTTTGATTATTATCCATTTCTATAGTATTTTGTTGCTCTGAATTCATTCCCATGTCCATTGAGAGCTTTTTCCTTTGGTTCCAGTTTTCTTTTTGACACAGTTTTATCTTTTTTTAAGTACTTCCTTACTTTCTCATACTTCAAGATTAAGCTGGCTCCTGTATTTACTGTCCCAGTTCTAGTATCAGCCATTTTCTCAAAGGGTCCTGATTCCTTTTATTAGGGAATCATGCTAAAAACTTATATTGGGGAACCAGATGTGCTCATTGTATCTTTGTCCTAACAGGTGACAATGTAAAGGTTATCTAACCTACAGATAAACACAAATTTACAAAGAATTTGAGGTGGAACTATATGTGCGTATATTAAGCTAAAAGTGAGTTTATATTCATATCTCAAATCAATGGACTCTGATCCATATCATGGGGATCATTCTAGCCTTCTCTCCTTTTTTATCTGTAATCTCTCACTCCAACAAGTGGGAACCTGGCCCTGCCCTCTACCATTTATTTAATACACTTTCCATTATGAACAGTGAATTCATTGTTAATCCAGATTACAGGTCATGAATTAAATATACGTTTGGTCCCTGTGTCTAGTTTTTGGTACAGAGCTCCTAAAAAACCCTTATAAATTCTTCAGTGGTAGGGGTGCCAAGACTATCTTTTGTTTTAGCATTTGGTCTTTGATCCTAGTTACCGAGACAGCATTCCTAAATGTCTTGGCACCTCCTGTGTGATAGGAATGTCTTTTATTATAATAAGAACTCTTGGTGGGTTCATGAATGGCTTCTGGGTGGGAGATGGTCACTAGAAAGACCAAGCCATGAGACTTTCAGTGTCATGCTCCATCTTCTGAGAGAAAAGGAACTGAAGATTGAATTAATAATTGATCACACCTACATGATGAAGCCTCCATCAAAATCCCTAAAAGATGAGGTTCAGAGAGCTTCTAAGTTGGTAAACACACCCATAAGCAGGAAGTGTGTGGCACACTCCAGCTCCCAGAGGTCCTGCACTTGGGTCACTTCTGGACCTTACCTCCTCATCTGGCTGTTCTTGGGTTTCCTTATCATATCCATTACCTTGCATGGTTGTATCTCACTTTGATTATGCATTCAGCTATGGCAGGATATCCTGATTACTTTAAATTCTAACCATTATGAATAGAAGACCTATGCAAAATTACATGTTGGTTTTTTTGAACATTATTTTATAAATACAGACAATTTAAAGGTTTAGTTGTTGGCTTGTAAGGTGGTATCTGTTTAGCTTTGGGGAAAACTACCAAACTGTCTTCCAAAACGGCTATACTACTATGCACTCTAGCATCAATAAAGGAGAGTTCCTGTTGTTCTCTATCTTCCAGCAATTTGTACTTTTGGTTTAATTTTTTTTTAGAGTTCATTAGGTGTGAAGTGTTATCTCTTTGCTATTTCAACTTGCAGTTTCCTAATGATATGTGGTGTTGAGGATACTTTTATGCAATTATTTTTCATCATTGCATTTTATTTAGCTAGACAGCTGTTCATATATTTACCCATTTTCAATTTGGTTTTTAGTTTTCTTATTGCTGCTTTCTGAGTGTTGACAGTTTTTATTTCTTTTTTCTTTTTTTTTATTATAAAGATGTGGGATACAATTCAGGGTTGGGTATACAAATGTCCATTATGCAGGTACCCTTGTTGATGAGGTGTGCCCTTCCCTCCTCTGGCAGTTTCCCTCAACTGCCAATCCCTTTCCTGTAGTATTATGATAATTGTTCAAGGTCCGCTTATGAGTGGGAACATATGGTGTTCTGTTCTTTGTTCCTGTGATAGATTTTGTTTTATAAAGATTATGTTGTCCATATTTTTTCCTTTGTGAATTTGCTTTTGGTGTTGTGTGTTAAAACTCAACACCAAATCCAACCTAACATAAACTTCTTCTGGAACTTTTATCACTTTGCATTTCAAGTTTCAGTCTGTGGGTCGCTTTGAGTTACTTTCTGTACAGTTTTAGTTTGTGTCTGCATACGTTTTATTCCGTATGGCTTCGAAATAATTCTTCCTTGTGATCCGAGTGTCAAAAACCTGGGGAAGCGGGCCGCGTTTCTGTTTGAATTTCCAAAATTATGGCCTTGAGAAATCTGAAAACGGACTGCCAGTGATTTCTCAGGGCAGCCGGGAGGGGGCGCACGTCCGCCTCCGAACTGCGAGCGAGCGTCCGGTGCCGAGCGCCGCCGGTCGCCAGAGCCTGCGCCTCTTCGGACCGACTTCCCCGGTGGCGCGAGGGGCTCGCGGTCGAGAGCGGAGAAGCCCAGGAGGAGGCCGGTCCCTCCGAAGCCGGGGCACCCGGGCTGCTTTTTCCATAGGGCTCCCTCGAGGGGGGCGTCGACTTGGCGCTGCGCAGGGGCGAGTGGGAGCTTCCTGTCCACGCCGGAGGGCGGAGCTGGGAGTCCCCAGCGGGAGGGCGTCCTGGAGAAAAGCGCGCCCCAGATGCCCGCTCCGCTCGCGGCGCCCGGAGATGGCGCTCGGCCTCCGAGAAGGCGCCGCCGGTGGCATGGCGCGAGGCCCGAGGCTGCCGTGCTGGCCTCACGGCCTCTGCTGCTAGCACAATGTCCTCGAGTGGCCTCTGATGCGAGGGCCACGATGTCCACCCAGAGGCTTCTAATACGAACGCCGTCACATCCACACGGGGCCCCTGACACTAATGTCATAGGCACACACGGGCCTCTGATACGATGTGATCACATCCTCACATGGGCTTTCTAATACGAGTGTGAACGTAATCATAGCCACGCAAGGGCCTCTATTGCTAATATAGTGATGTCCACACATGGGCCCCCCATACTAATGTAATAGTATCTGCACATGGGCCTCTAATACCGGTGTAATATTATCTACAGGGACCTCCAATACTAATGTGAAAATATCCACATGGTGGCCTCTAATATCAGTATAATACTGTCCACACAGAATGTCTAATAATCATGTGATAACATCTACCCAGTGGTCCCAATAGTAATGTATTAATATCCACAGAGAGCTTCTGATACTAAGGTAAAAATATCCACACGGAGACCCCCAATGCTCATACAATAACGTGCACACAGTGTCCTTGAATGCTGATATACTAATATCCACTCAGTGGTCTCTAATGACATTCAGACTCTTTAAGGGCAACTGGCTTCCGTCATGAAGTGTGATGTTATCTCTGCTTTCCTGGCATGGTGTGAATATGGTTGTTTTAAAACAGAATCTACTTTCCGTTGATCTCATACTTATAAGAAATTTGGAATAGCAGTGCTGAGTACTCACTGTCCTTTCTCTCAGGTTCTCCAGTGGTTACTCCTGTACCCGGTTTGCAACTTCACACAAAATACCCCATTGTATTTTACCCAATGCAGGGATACTCCCGAAGGTATCCATCACCACCCCAAAATCAGGAAACCAAGGTGAGTTCTACACGATAATCCAATCCACAGACCCACTTTACTTTTTCCTTCTGCCCCAACTGGGAGGGTGTCTTTTTCTATTCTGATCCTGTTTTCTCTTTATGGAATTGTTCCTGACATTTTTCCTCATTTTCATGATCTTGACAGATTTGAAACGTGTTCACATGTTTGTCTGAACATTTGTTTTCAGTTCTTTGGAGTGTATATACCTAGGAATGGAATTGTTGAGTCAGATGATAATTGCATTTTTAGCGTTTTCAGGAAATGCCAAACTATTTTGCACATAGAGGTTTAAGGACTCCAGTTTCTCCATGTTCTTGTCAACTCATGTTATTTTTCATTGTTTTTAGTACAGCCATCCTAGTGTGAGTTAAGGTGTATCTTTGTGGCTTTCAGTTTGCATTTCCATCATGACTAATGAATGATGTTAAGCATCTTTTTGTGTGCTCGTTGACAAAGTGTGTATTAAAGTCCTTTGTCAATTGTTAAATTGGATTGTTTGTATTTCTGATGATGAGCTGTAAAAGTTGTTTCTATATATTCTGGATAACAGACACAAATTAGATATATAATGTATAAATTATTTTCTTCCATTTTGTGGATTGCTGTGACATAATAAGAAGTACTTTTGTGCTCTCTGTCCCAGTGGAATCCATGCAGTGATGTGTCTTTTGTATGTTGATGAGATGACTGATGGATAGGGCCCCTGAACAGCCTCAGGACTGGTTGCCAAGGGAACCAGCCCTGTGATCAGAGGTTGGAATTTTCAGACACTCCCCCATGGCCACCGATTTAATGAATAATGCCAACATCATGAAGCCTTCATAAAACCCAAAGACAGGGTTGGAGAGCTTCCGTGTTGCAGAACTTGGGGAGGAGGAAGGGACACCTGAAGAGGGCATGAGAGACTGTGCCCCTTCCACATATCTCTTCTGTGCACCTCTTCATCTGGCTGTTTATTTATATCCTTTAAAATATCCTTTATGACACACTGGCAAGAGTAAGTGCGCTACTTTTTTTTTGGTTTTGTCATCCACTCTAGCAAATGAATCCAAGAAAGAGTTTTGGGGGGCCTCCAGTCTCTATCCAAGCTGAAGAGAAGGTTGAGTAACCTAGAACCTACTGCTCAGTAGTGAGCTCTTACCTGAGGGGTCTGATGCTATCTCCAGGTAGTGTGAGAATTGGATTCCACTACAGAACAGTTGGCTGGGGTTGGAGAATTGGTCCATACAAAAAATATCCCACACATCTGGTCACAGAAGTTTTCTGTGTTGAGTGCTGACAGTTAGTGGGATAAAATAGTTAGTTGGTTTTTCCCAATCATAGCAATATAGACTTTCAGCTTTTTTAATCGGTTCTTCTCATGCATAAAAGTTTTTTTTTTATTTTGATGAAATCATGCATCTGTTTTTTCTTTTGTTGTGCATGCTTTTTGGTGCCAGAGCTAAGAAATCATTGCTATATTCAAGGTTATAAAGATTTATCTTTATATTTTCTTCTAGAGTTTTTTATTTTACTTCTTGTGTTCAGAGCTTTGATCCATGTTGAGCTATTTTTCCATGCAGTGTGAGGTAAGGATGCAGTTCCATCTTCCTTCTTGTACATAGCCAGCTGCCCAATGCCTATTGTTGAAGACATCACGCTTTCCAGCCCTTGTAAAAAATCAGTGGGCTGCAGACATACAGTTTTACTTTTGGATTTCCAATGAATTCCATTGATTTTTCTGTTTATCCTTATGTTAGTTTCATGCGATTTTGATTATTGTTGCTTTATGGTAAGTGTGAACCTCCAAATTTGTTTTTCTTTTTCAGAATTGGTTTGATGATTCAGAGTTCTTTGAAATTCCATGTGAATGTTAGGGTCAACTTTCCCATTTATGCCCAAAGTCTTTGGGATTGTCATAGGAATCACATTGACTCTGTAGATTGCTTTGTATAGCATTGCCATCTCAAAAAATATTAAATCTTCCAATCCATTAATATGATATGTTTTTCAGTTTTATACATACAGTTGCTCCTACTTTGATGTTCCTCAAGGATGATGTCAGGACAATTTTCCCTTTTGGGGGGTCATCTCTTTCTTGCCCAACAAATCAGAACTTGTCCTACCTCTCTAGGTGGCAAGTCAGAAAAATTAGGACCATGTAGTTTTCCACTTCCAGACTCAAGAGCACTGAAGGGAGACAAAACTAATTATATCCACAGCACACTGGTTCACCAGAGACCATGTGGGTAAGGTCCCTGGTTTCTTAGATTTGGAGGTAACAACCACCTAGTACATAACGATAGGAGGAATATTTGATTCAGGACTCAGAACCCTGGGACAGTCCCTGACTTTTTGCTGTCCATTGTTCAGTCACTTGGCAGAGGTCCCTAAATCGAACTCTGGGAAACCGCTTGCACATCTTTCCAAGGATAAAATGACTTTTGGATCATTATTGTTCACATTATAAGCTACAATGTTGACCCATTGAACACCGTGTTTCTATTTTATCATTTAACACAATTTTATAGTTAATTTTAGTATTTCTTTACATGAATATGATGGAATTTTTGCTCATACTCTTAAGTAATTCTTAGTGCCTGGGTCTATCTTTTCTTTACATGCAGGGTTTCAAATTTATGGTGAAGTTACAATAATTTATAATGCCCTATGAATCCTTGGAAAAAACCAGAAAGTATAAGTTGAGTTTATAGTTTTTTTCTGTTTAAGATATTTGAATTTTAATAAATAACAACAGTTTTCTTTTCATCTGCTGCATTTATCACTGTAATAAAGCAAGATTCCCCCCACACCAGATATCTGACAATTATCTATCATCTTTTCTCTCATCTTTTTGTTAAGAAAAAAGTTTTATAAAGTTAAATTCCAAGATAATTAGATATGCATTCTCAGTTCTTTATATTATTTAATTTTTGTTAAATTTTCTAATTCAAGGTTTTCTAAATGAACTAGAAATTTTATGAAAAACTCTTGATTGTAGTTTGAGAAAATGCCCAAATAAATAAACAAAAATAATTTGCAACAATTAGGAAGAATTTGTATTTATCCTTTTTAAAAAAAAATCACTTTGATCTCTGCTCCCTACAAAGTCTTAACACCATTTTTCTCATAAAGACCTTGATTCAAAAACTATGTGAAATAACGTTGCTTTGTTAAATGATAATGTATTGTGTAGCAGTGCTGTCCTAAATATGTAGACTTGACATCTTCCCTAGTAGTTGCTGAATTCAAGGGAAAAGCAGTGTTCCTGAGATTATTTCTATGCTGAAAAGCGAAGGGACAGATCAGGACCAATTAGTTTTCCACTTCCAGGCTCAAGAGCACTGAATGGTGGAAACATGGGCCTCTACTGACAGGAGACTACAGTGTGCAGAATGGCCTGCAGAGAAATGCAGACACATGATGAATTAGTGCTATTGTGACCTGGGTGACTATTTCATTCATGGATCCCAGGTCACTAACAGTCTAAAAGAATGATTACAAAAATTAGCTGGGCATAGTGGCACACACCTGTAGTCCCAGCTACTTGGGATGCTGAGGTGGAAGGATTGCCTGAGTCCAAGAGATTGGGGCTGTGATAAGCCATGATTGTGCCATTGCACTCCAACCTGGGTGACAGAGTGAGACCCTCAACTCAAAAACAAAACCAAACAAAACAAAAAAAATGAGTGATTCTAAAATTTCAAAATTAATTTCTAGCTAAATTAATCTTGCTCTGTGCATGTGTGAATGCGTTTATCTTGTCTTCTAACATGGCTAGCTCCTCTCTTATCCCATGTTCTTCACACATGACTTTGTGGGTCCCTTTGCTATTCCTCTGGTATCTCCATCACTCTCACTCCTGAGGGAAGGCTAACTCGCAGGCTCAGACTGTAGACAAACCTGCCAGCACTTGCTCTAGAAACCCCCCAGGTCACTCAATGAGAAAGAAGCTGCCAGACCAACCCGTATATGGGACCTGTTGTGGAGTCTGCTTCGTGGTTCTAAAATCATCCCTGGTAGAATTTCTCTTTCCATTTTGTTTCTCTAATTCTACTAAAGTTGTTTGGAGGTATATGTTTAAAATGTATAGGATTAATTATAATATAAATTATTAACAGCTATAGTGTAGTCTATAAGATGTATGCTAGAATACTTTTTTACTAAAGGGAAGTATAAACAATCAGGGAGATAAATAAGAAATCTGATTATTTTATGTCTGCTTATTTTTGGCACTACATGGGAAAATACATATTGAATATCCAGTATTTATTGCTGAGACAATGGTGACTGTACTGCTATTACAGTAGACATTAGATGAATTTACTGTGCAATGCTTCTTTGTAATGTAAAATTAGACCCTTGTGTCTTACATTATTTGGAGGAACCATAATAGTTAGTGGGTTTCAATCAATGCTGTCTAATAAAATAATGCAAGCTACAAATGTGAGATACATGTAATTTTAAATTTCCCATAAGCCACTTTTAAAAATGTAAAAGAGTGACTTTTTTGTTAGATGTATTTAACCCAATATATAGAAATTATAATTTCAACATGTATTGTAGTTGGTGCAAAACAGCTATTGATGAATATTTTATATCCCTCTTTTCTATTAATTCTCAGATATTTGTTATGCATATCATATCTAAAGCACATCTTAGTATGAACAAGCCCCATTTCAGGAGCTCAACAACACGTTTCTGATGGCTTCTGATTAGATAGTGCCACTCTTGACCATATTTGGCAGGATCATGGACCCAATACTTCTGGCCTATGTTGGAAAAGCATGTTTATAGAAGTACAGAGATGCAAGTAACCTGGAAAATCATGTGCTCTGGAACTATACAATCAGACAATAAGTCTATGACTATTTTCATGTGATCAAAATTGTCAAAGCCTCAATTGTAGGTATCGATTTATTAAATTTCTTCAGTTTTGTTACCAAGAAAATAAAACCCCACAGTAAAGTAATTACCCTATTCTGCAGAGTAACTTTTAATGCTAGCTATAAATATTTAGGTGAACATTGAAAGTTAACTGAAACATCATCAATTCCTTCTATAATGAAGATGCCCTTCTATTAACCTGTCTAATAATCTCCTAATTCTAGAACTTTCCTAGGCAAATGTGAATTATTTAATTTTTTATCCCACTTCATTAGCTAATATGGAATGGAAAGGATATATATTTCGGCTGGGATGACAGCTACACAAATCCTCTTGTCATATGTTCTTAATGCAATTTTCCTAGAGATTGCAATTTCAAGTTATATGGGGGTCTTCCTATTGGGATTCCAGAAAGAAAAAAAATAAAGACTATCCAGTTTCTATGAGCAGGGGTCTGGAGCAGCCTACCATACTGCCATTAGTTCTCTTTTCTTTCTGGTTGAACTAGCTTTCACTCCCACAGCAGTGTAGAAGAATTCCCTTTTCTCTACACCCATGCTAGCATCTGTTGTTTTTTGACTTATTAATGATAGCTAACCTTACTAGATAGGTGGCACCTAATTGTAGTTTTGGTTTGTATTTCTCTGATGATTAGTGAGGCTGAGCATTTTGTCATACGTTTGTTGGCTGCTTGTATGTTGTCTTTTGAGGAGTGTTTGCTCATGGCCTTTGCCTGCTTTTTCTTGGTTTTTTTTTTATTTGTTTGTTTGTTTCCTTTTACTTCATTGGAGTTCATTGTAGATTCTGGGTGTCAGGTCTTTGTCAGATAAATACTTTGCATTATTTTTTTCTCTTCTGTGTGTTGTCTCTTCACTGTTTTGATGGTTTCTTTTGCTGTGCAAACGTTTTTCAGTTGGATGATGTCCCACTTATCTATCTTAATTTTTATGACACTCACTTTAGAAACTTTGTCAAGAATTTGTTGCCTGCTCCAATGTTCATTAAGGGTACTTCCTATGTTTTCTTCTAGGATTCTTATAGTTTAGGTCTTTGATTCATTTTGAGTTGATTTTTTTCCCAGCACCATTGGCTAAATTAGGTCTCCTTTCTCCAACGATTGTTATTGGTAGCTCCTTTCTCCAACGATTGTTATTGTCAAAGATAAGTTCATTGAGAGTCTGTGTTTTTGCTTTCAAAATCTGTGCCCTGTTCTGTTGGTCTATGAGTCTATTCTTGTACCAATACCAGACTGTTTTAGTTACTGTAGCCTTGTAATAAAGTTTAATGTCTGGAAGTGTGATACCTCCCACTTTGTTCCTTTTGTTGAGGATTGTTTTGGCTATTTGTGCTTTTTTCTGTTTCCATATGAATCTCTGTATTGTTCTTTCCATGTCTGAGAAACATGACATTGGTAATTTGATGGTTATTGTGTTGAATCTGTAGATTGTCTTGGGTACAATGGACATCTTGACAATATTGATTCTTCTGATCCATGAACAGGAATAGTTTTTCATTTGTTTGTGTTCTCTTTGATTTCTTTGAGCAATGTTTTGTAGTTCTCATCATAAAAGTCTTTCACTTCTTTGGTTAGGTAGTTGTCAGGGCATTTCTTTGTGTGTGTGTGCATGGCTATTATGAATGGGATTGTGCTTTTTATTTGTTTCTCTGCCTGCTTTTTGCAGGTGTATAGAAATGCAATGTATGTTGATTTTGTTCCATGAAACTTTGCCAAAGTCATTTATCAGTGGAAGGAGGCTTTTGGCTAACTCCCTGGGTTTTCAAGATATAGAATCCTATCGTCCACAAAGAGGGATAGCTTCACTTTCTCTTTTCCTATTTGGTTACCACTTATTTTCTTTTCTTGCCTGATTGCTCTGGCTAGGACTTCCAGCACTATGTTGAAAAAGAGAGGTGACAGTGGGCATCCTTGTCTTGTTCCCGTTCCTAGGAGGAATGCTTCCAACTTCTGCCTATTGAGCAAAGTGTTGGCTACAGATTTATCACAGATGACTCTTACTGTTTTGAGGAATGTTTTCTCTATGTCTAGGTGTTCAAAGGTTTTTTAAATCAAGAAGTGATACTGAATTTTGTCAGGTGTTTTTACTGCATCTAATGATATAATCATGCGGTTCTTGTTTTTACATTTTTAATGTACTGAATTACATTTATGGTCTTGCCCTGCATTTCAGAATGAAGCTCATCTGTTCATGGTGGATGATCTATGAGATGTGTTGTTGGATCTAACTTGCTAGCTTCTTGTTGAGAATTTTTGCATTTATGTTCATCAAGGAGATTGACCTGTAATTCTGTTTCCTTGTTCGATTTTTGCCAGATTTGGGTATTGTTGTGATGTTAGTGTCATAAAATGAGTTGGGGAGAATTCCCTCTTTCTCAATTGCCTGGAATACTTTCAATATGTTTAGTATCAGCACCTCCTTGTATGTCTTGCAGAATTTATCTAGGAAGCCACCCAGTCTGGGGCTTTTTTTTTTTTTTTTTGGTGGGGAGATTTATTATGACTGAATTGATTTCCTGGATTGTTATTGAACTCTTTAGAGTTTCAATTTCTTCTTGTTTCTATCTTGGGATACTCTATGATGTCAGAATCCTCCATTTCCTTTAGGCTATGAAGTTTATTGAATACAGTTGTGCATAGTAATCTCTGCAAACCTTTTGAATGTCTTCAGGGTAATTATGACTTCACCTTTTGCTTTTCTAATTGCGTTTACTTGGACTTTCTTTCTCTCTCTTCAGTCAATCTGGCCAGGGGTCTGTCAATCTTATTTAACCTTTCAAGGAATCAGTTTTTTTTTTTTAATTGTTGATCCTTTCTATAATATTTTTGTCTTCTATGTCCTGCAGTTGTGATTTTATCTTGGTGATCTGGATTCTTCTGCTGAAGTTAGGATTTTGGTAATCTTGCCTTTCTAGCTCCCTTAGGTGTGATGTTAGGCTGTTTACCTGTGATCTTTCTGTTTCCTTGATGCACTTGTGCAATGCTATAAATTTTCCTCTTAACACTGTTTTCATGGCATCCCAGATATTCTAATAAGATGTCCCTTTGTTTTTCATTGTTTCCAGTAATTTTTAAAATTTCTGTCTTGATTTCTGTGTTGACCCAGAAGTCATTAAACAGCATGTTGTTTAGTGTCCATGTCTTTGTGTGTTTGGGGAAGATCTTGTTGGTGTGATATTTATTTTTATTCCACTATGATCTGAGAAGATGCATGGTATTATTTTGATCTTTTGGAATTTATTTATGCTTGATTTATATCTGATAATGTGATTGATCTTGGAGTATGTTCCATATACTGATAAGTAGAACATATACTCTGTAGTAATTGGGTGAAGCATTCTGTAGATGTTTATTAAGTCCATTTTGTGGAGCATTGAGGTTGAGGTTCCAGTTCTCCTTATTGGTTATTTTTGCCTCGATAATCTATCTAAAGCTGTTAGAGGGGTATTTAGCTCTTCAACTATGATTGTTTGAGAATCAGTGTCTCCTCTTAGTTTACTTAGTAGTTGTTTTGTAAAACCTGGTGCCCCTGTGTTGGGTGCATATATGTTAGGATGGATATTTTATTATAAATCTTGTTTGCAACAATAGCTTCCTGATTGTCCATCACTTGCATGTGCACAAGGATCAGAGAGAGCACCCAGATTGTAATTAACCTTTCCTTTACTGTAATAATAAAATCCCCACTCCAGAAAGGGCTTATCCACCATTTTTTATACATGCAATGTGTGAAAAGTATGCATCTACACTATGCTTGCATGGCTGAAGCTCCTCCCTAATCATGCTAATAGACATTTTCTTTGATGTTACACCCCTTCCTTATCTAATAAAAGGTCCCAGCCAGCCCCCTTTTGAGAGCCAGTCACAGGACTCTTTCTACCGTGTTGTTTCTCTTGTGCAAGGCCTCAATAAAACCTTGTATGTGAATCTGTTGGACTTCGTGTCAATTTCTATTACATTAGAGCCCAAGAAGCTGTGATTTGTAATAGGAACACCTGTAACAGATGACAGATTAACAAGAGAAAAACCCATGGTTTAAATATATATAATGTCAAAGATTATTTGCTTGGCCAAAATTTAGTCAGGCTTGAGGTCTTCGTAAGATCCACATTTAGCAAGGAGCTCTGCTGAATCAATTTAGCAAGAGCCCTCCCACTCTTGATACCAGATCACCCTCTATATCTGATTGGTTCCTCATCCTCCACCATGCTCCTGAAGATGTATTCGTTACCCAGGTTTGCCTTTAGCAAGAATTCTGTTAGGTCGATTTAGCCAGAATCCCCCCTCAACTCTGATGCTTCCTTTGTGTAATTTTTCATCCTCTGTCCTTACCCTGATTTTTGGCTAAAAAATTTCCACTTGCGCATGCTGTATTTGGCATTGGGTTCAATTTCTCTCCCTGATGCAAGACCCCATAGCAGTGGTCACTGTACCTATCACAGTGGTCCTGAATAAAATCTTCTTTACTATGTTTTAATAAGTATCACTGAATAGTTTTTTGATGTACAAATGGGATATACACAAGAAAAAATATGAATGAATCTCCGAGAGGTGACTTTGAGCTTAGGACTAAATAGTATCTTCAACTAAATCAAAGAAAGAAGGGTGTTGGGGGAGGGCAGTAAAGATTATGTCATGGGAGAAGCACATTAAAAAAGGGCAAGGTGTTTTCTAAAATTAAGTATTGTTTAGAGAAAAGGGTCTTTCTCTATTGCCCAAGCTTGTCTCAAACTCCAAGTGATCCTCCAGCCTCAGCCTCCCAAGTAGCTGGGATTACATGTGTAAGCCATTACACCTGGCTTCAACAAGGGTAAGGTTTGCTATGCAGATTTGTCAATGCCCTCTACATTCATAAGACTCTCTCATGATTTAGTCATCCTTCTCTACTAGGTACTGAGAGGAATACACTCTTAAAAATGGTGACTTCTTTTATAGGTGTAAATTGCTCTTACAAAAGGTTAACTCTTGATTCAGAGCTTCTCCTGCACCTGCAGTTTCTCACATTATTCAGCTCAAAATATTCTTATGCCAAACAGCATATTTTGAGGTGGCATACTCTGGTCTCCTGCAGTTCTATTTTGGAGTATCACATTCTGGTCTCTACGCTGTGTTCCAAAGGGTCTATACCATTATGCATTCTACCAACAGTGTATAAGAGTTTGTGTTGCAGTTGCTATTGTATCTTGTTGTTTATTACAGCCATCCTAATAGGCATGGAGTGCTGTCCCTTCGTTCTAGTATGCTTTTCTCTTAGACAATTGCTGTTGATCATTATTTAATATAATTATTTGCCATCTGTATATCATTTTTGGTGAGATGTGTATTTAGATCTTTACCTAATTTTAAATGGATTATTTTTCTTCATGTTGAGTTTTATAGCTTCTTTGCATATTTTTGCACACAAGTCCTTTTTCAGATGTATTGTCTAAGTGTTTTCTCTCAGTCTGTGGCTTGTTTCTTGGTTCTCTTTAAAAGGACTTTCTACAGGGTACACATTTTAAGTTTTAATGAAGTTCACATTGTGGATTTGCTTTTCATTCATGAACTGGTTTGGGGTATTGTATATAAAATCTCTTCACCAAACTCAAGGCCATGTAAACTTTCTTCTGAAACCTGTACAATTTTTCATTAGAAAATTTTAATATGCTATTTTGAGTGATGTTGGGTTGCACTAAAAAATTTGTTTCTATGTTCATTTTTTCTCCCATATGGTTTATGATTGTTCTGTTGCCATTTGTGGAAATAGTCTTTTCTCTATTGAATTACCTTTGTCTTTTTTGAGAAAATCAGTTGACTGTATTTATTTGGGCCTATTTTTGTATTCTGTCTTCTGTCCCATTTATGTATTTCTCTTTTCCTAATCAGTATCACATTCTCTTTATTAATGTAACTTTATGTTAAATATTCATTCTTATTTTTTTAGTTGGAGTCTCACTCTGTTGCCCAAGCTGGAGTGCAGTGTCATGTTCATGACCACCGCAGCCTTGACCTGCTGGACTTAGGCAATCCTTCTACCTCAGTCTTCCAAGTAGCTTAAATTACAGATGCACACAACCATGCCTAGCTAGTTTCTGTGATTTATTGTAGAGATGAGATCTCACCACTTTGCCCAGACTGGTCTTGAATTCCTGGACTCAGGCAATCCTCTCACCCACGCCTCCCCAAATACTGGAATTACAGGCTGAGCCACTGCACCCAACCAAGTGTTCATTCTTTAACTCTGTTCTTCAGTCTTATGCCATTCATTCCAGACTTGGAAAAAAATTTCATTAATATTTTTGCTGGGAATTTGATTAGGATTCTGCTGAACTATAGACCAAGTTAGAAATTGTTATCATCTTAACAATAACAAATATAATACCCTTAAACAAGGAATATACCTGCATTTATTTATATTGCTTTTGAGTCCTCTCAGCTGTGATTCAAGGTTTTCTGAATGCATATTTGTATGTATATATATGAAAAATCCTGGAATTTATTTATAAAAATACATGTATTTATTCTTGCATGATTAAACTTCAGTCACCTTAAAATAATCTCCATTTGAAAATATACACCTACTGAGATCTGTTTTCTAATGCTCAAAACAATTTTTTTACTTATCAATTTTGATGCCTTTTACTACTTCTGCCATTTTTTGTTTCATCTCTTTCACATTGACAAAAAGTTTTCATTTGAGGTTTTTTTCATCTGGAGAAATAAACAAACAGAAAGAGTTGCTTAGGAAAGATCAGGTTAATACGGGTGGTGTGACACAGGGGTCATGCAATTTTTTATCAAAAACTGCTGAATACTCAATACAGTGTGAGCAGGTTATTCCTGTAAATCACCCATCATGAAATGGGCAAACACGTTGAAAGAATCTCCAAAAAAATAAAAAATATATAATGAAGCCAAATGCAGCAATGCTAGTGGGCTCACTGATGCTGATGGGTTCCTAGGACAGTTACCTACGGAGGGACGCCTATACTGCAAGAGGCCCACCCTCCAAAATATAGTAATTTCAGTGTATTTTTGGTTGCTCTCTCTCTATATATATATGCAATATTAATGGCTTTCATTATGTGAGTGCTATTGTAAATGTTCTTTTTAAAAATTTCAAGTGCAGATCAATGAATCAAATGAGTTTTGTCTATTGGTCACCTGTTCTTCTTCTCCTTCTCCTTCTTTTTTTTTTTTGAGTCAGAGTCTCACCCTGTCATCCAGGCTGGAGTGCAGTGGCACACTCACGGTCACTGCAACTTTGACCTGCTGGGCTTAGGTGATCCTTCCACCTCAGTATGCCAAGTTAGTTGGAACTACAGGCCTGTACCACCATGCCCAGCTAATTTTTTGGTTTATTGTAGAGATGACACCCAACCAAGTTGCCCAGGCTGGTCTCGAACCCATGGGCTCTATTGATCCTCTTACCTTTGCCTCCCAAAGTGCTGGTATTATAGGTATAAGCCATTGCACTTGGCAGTTTTTCTTTTATTTATTCTGATCGGGGGCACACGAAGGTGGGCTCCATTTCAGTTGACTTCCAAAATTACCTCCCGGATAAACCAAAATCTGAACTTCAGAGACTCCCCAAGACTGCTGAGAGGGGCACCCAGAGACAGCTATGCAGAGTTTGGAGCCCGTCAGACTCACCTGTAGGTGTCATCCTGCAACCGCAGGTGTCTTGCCACTGGGGTGAGATCGGAGCCTTCTTCTCAGGATGCACCAGGAGAGCCCACACCTCGGGACACCTGGGGCCACTCCAGGGACAGAGAGGAAAAAGCTTCCTGTCACCCTGAGAGCCAAGGAGGAACTTAGCACATTCGCCCTCGCCTAACTTCACACTCTTGTTTACCCAGATGTCCCTTCAGTGAGGCTTTTCTTGTCACACACGCCCAGGTAGCTGACTTGGGGTTGTTTCCAGGCATAGTCTGGCACAGAGAAGGGAGATGTGCTGAGGGAGTGTCAGTCTGGGTGGGGTGGAGGTTGGGGTGGAGGTTGGGTTTAGAGTGCAGATTAGAGGTGGAGTCAGGGTAGAATTCATGGGTGGGAGGTGAGTGGAAGTCAGGGGGTGGGATCTGGGGAGAGGTGGAGATGAGGTCAGTGTCAGGGTGCCGGTCGAGGATACAGGTTGAAGGTGGAGGGCAGGGCCAGGGTCAGGGTGCAGGTTGGAGGTTGGGCCTGGGTGGACATTGGCACAGGGGGCTTCGGGCTAGGGGTGTGGGGTGGAGATAGGGGGCAGGGTCAGTGTCTAAGTTCAGTTTGGTGGTGGATTAGGGGTGGAGGTCAGGGTGGGTGCAGGGGTTGGTGGTGGGGTCAGGGGCGGCAGGCACCAAAAAGTCACCCTTGGGCCTAAGACCAGAGGAATTAGATAAGGCACAGTGGCATGCACCTGTATCCCCAGCTACTCTGGAGAGTGAGGCAGGAGACCACTTGAGCCCAGGAATTTAAAGTCAGCCTGGGCAAGATAACGAGACCCCATTTGTTACAAAACTAAAAGTAAAAAAGCATCAGAATGCTTTTAATTTCAGCATTTATTTATTTATTAATGTGGGGTACAATTCAGGGTCAGGTATACTAATTATCATGATGCAGTTACCCGTGTTGATGAGGTGTGCCCCTCCTCCCTCCCCTGGCAGTTTCCCACTACTTCCAATTCCATTCTTATAGTATGATAATTGTTGAAGGTCCACTTATGAGTGTGAACACGTGGTACTCAGTTCTGTTTCTGTGATAGATCACCTAGTATTAAAGACTCTAAGTCTATTCGAGTTGCTGCAAAGTTCATAATTTTGTCCTTCTTTATGGCTATATATATGTACGTATATCATGTATATATAAATATATATAATGTATCATATATCATGCATATTTACCATGGTTATTTTTATCAAATCCTTGTTCAATGGGCAGCATGGTTGGTTCTATGTTTTTGCTATTGTGAATAATTTTGTAATAAACATGCGTGTGCAGTTATCTTTTTCATAGAGTGATTTGAGTTCCTACAGGTATATTCCCAGAAGGGGGATTGCAGGATATATGGAGACTGATTTTTAGATCTTTTAGTAATTGCCACACTGTTTTCCACAGAGATTCATATGCACTCCCACCAACAGTGTAGAAGTGTTGCCTTTTCCCTGCATCCTTTCCAGCATCTGTTGGTTTTTGAGTTATTGATGATGGTCATCCTGCCTGGAGTTAGGTGGTATCTCAGTGTGGTTTTGAATCGCATTTCTTTGATGATTAGTGAGGCTGAGTATTTGTTCATGTACCTGTTGGCTGTACATATGTCTTTTGAGAAGTGTCTATTCATATATTAACCCGCTTTATAATGGGGCTGTTTGTTTTTTTGCTTTTTTGGCACATTTGAATTCCTTGTAGATCCTGGAGATTAGACCCTTGCCAGATATACAGTTGGCAATTTTTTTTTTAATTCTCTGGGCTGTAGCCCCACTCTCTTGATGGTTTCTTTTGCTTTGCAGAAGCTTTTCAGTTTGATGAGGTTCCACTTGTTTATCTTATTTCTTATGTAATGAACACTTTGGGTTTTGAACAGGAATTGGTTTCCAGTTCCAATTTCCATAGGGGTGTCTCTTGCATTTTCTAAGGGTCATATAGTTTGAGGTTTTACATTTAGGTCTCTGATCCATTTAGAGTTGATTTTTGTATATGGTGATAAGTAGGGGTCTTGTTTTAATCTTCTGCATGTGGTCAGCTAGTTTTCCCAGCAGCATTTACTGAATAGATTCTCCTCTCCCCAGTGGTTGTTGGTGGAAGCTTTGCCAAAGATGAGTTGGTTGAGAAATTGAGGTTTGCTCTCAGAATATCTATCCTTTTCCATTGGTATATATGCCTGGTTTTGTACCAATACCAGACTGTATAGATTATTGTAGCCTTATAATAAAGTTTGGAGACAGAAAGTGTGATACCTCCTGCTTTATTTCTTTTGCTGAGGACATTTTTGGCTATTTGTGATCATATGAATTTCTGTATTGTCATTTCAAGTTCTGAGAAGAATGATGCTGATAATTTAAAAGATATTGTATTAAATCTGTAGATTGCGGGGAACAGAGAAAGATGGTGATGGGACAAGCTGAACTGTGTTGATCTCCACAAAAGGTGACTCCTGAAGGCAGTTCCATGTGCCCCCACAGCTGCCGCCTACACGGAGGGAGGTGGCTGCTGTAGGCAATCTCACACAGCAAATAGCCTCCTTTGCATTACGGCCTCCACAAGAGGTTTTTAACAGCCACTGATACTGCATCTCTCAGCTCTGGCCCAGGGAATTCCCAACTCCCTCCTCCACCCCAGGCTCCATTCTTCACCCCAAGCTGCCAGCAGCACACCAAATGTGACACCCAGCCATATCGCTGGTTGCCAATGCTTGACACCAGACACACCTCATCCCTCATCATAGTGGATCAAATATGGACTTGGACAAGTGGAGAGAAAGGACAAGTTGAGAGAAAAGATTGCCAAAAGAGGAGCTGCCCACCAAAGCCAGTTTCCAGACAGAGATTCACTTTGCCCCACCCATCTCTGAGCAGGCTCCACCTTGTTTCTAAGGTAATCTGCCAAAACAGGAGACAGAAGCCCCTCCCTTATGCTGAATCAGACACAGACAACTCAGTCCTCAGGCAGCAAGGCAGCAAGCCAAGGGAACCAACCCAATCTTTGAGTAAATCTGTCTGCCTGCAATGAGAGAAAAGGGGAGGGACTAGAGATCAGAGCTGAAGAAACTTTAGACACTCAGGAAAGATGCCAGAGCTAGTCTGGTTTCTTATTTTGATTTTTGATTTTATTGTTCTGGGGTTTTTTTTGTTTACTTTTGTTTGCTTTCTGATTTAGACTACCTGTTTGTGTTGGGGAAAAACACATCAAAAGGCATGATTTTATTGGACTGTTTTTGTGTGATTACCAGTATGGTTTAGGAAATTTTGTTTGTTTGTTTTCTACTATTTTCTGGAATTGTGTCTCTTTTCATTCATTAGTTGGTATGTATATCTATTTTCCCTCTTATCCTTCTCTCTCTCCAACTTTCTCTTGACCCCTCTTCTTCCATTATTTTCCTTTTTCTCATCTCCTTTTGTTCCAGGGAGCAAAATTAAACTCGACTGCATGAATAGATTGTAAGGCAGTGGGAAGTGGGATCCAGCGTGCCCATACACCTGGTGGTGGATACTGGGATCTGCAGATAGATTCTGAAATCACAGCTTCCCCCTCAATTAAACCCCAAAACTGCAAAAAGTACAGCCCCCAACCCACAGTCCAGCCTCAAAAGTGAACAAAGCAAGAGGACCCTCAAAAGGAAGAACAAGAGGTTGAACAAAAAGAAATAAAAGCAACCCCACCTTCCCTGAAAAGCAGAATTAAAGAAGGGGAAGGAAATGGGGAGAGAAAAATCTACACAAATGAAGAAAAACCAAAAGAAGAATATAGGTCTCCCACAGATCCCTGGGAGGTCAGACACTAGGAAAACTGACTTTGGAATGCAAACAATGAAGAGCCCCCAAAATGACTGGTCTCAAACTACAAACCCAGATATCAAGACATTAATGGAGAGATTAAAAAGAATTGAGGAGACACAATAGGAAAATAGGAAGGAGCTGATAACTGAGATAACAGTAGTAAAGAATACTGTGAATGAAATAAATAACAAAGTGATAAGCATGGAAAATAGAATTAGCCAAGCAGAAGAAAGAATTCCAGAGCTTGAGGATGAAATATAGAACTAACCCAAACTGTCAAAAACATAGAAAAGAAGCTAAAAAAGACAGGATAAAACCTTCAAGAGATGAATGATTACTTCAAGAGACCAAACCTAAAAGTAATTGGACTTCCTGAGGCAGAAAGAGAGACAGAGAACCCCCTGGAACAAACATTCCATGGAATTATTCAAGAAAACTTTCCTCATCTCATCAGTGATGTGAAAACACAGACCACCTATACAAGAAACACTTAAGAAAATATGAAACACAAAAGAAAAGGAAAAAAGAACAACAACGTTCTTCATAAGAGTACAGGAAAGAGATTAAAAACACACACGAACCAACCCCAAAACCAAAATATCAAACACAGAAGAAAAGAAAAGCACAAGAGATTCAGCAAACCCCCATAAGACAACAAATGAGACCAACTCTCAGACACATAATAATTTGCCTAAACAAAGTAGATATAAAAGAAAAAGTCCTAAAGACAGCAAAAGAAAAAGTTCAGATTACCTACCAGGGAAGACCAATTAGAATGGCAGCAGATTTATCTATAGAAACCCTTCAGGCTAGGAGAGCTTGCAGCCCTATCTTCAAAGTTATAAAAGATAAACAATTTCAACCAAGTATAACCTACCCAGCAAAGCTAAGCTTCATCAGTGGGGAGAATTGAAATCTTTCCCAGATATCCAATCCCTAAGAACTTACACTGCCACAGACCACCTATACAAGAAACACTTAAGAAAATATCAAACACAGAAGAAAAGGAAAAAAGAACAACAACGTTCTTCATAAGAGTACAGGAAAGAGATTAAAAACACACACGAACCAACCCCAAAACCAAAAGAAAGACAACAAACAAACAGGAACAACAACAACTCTATAAAAACCTTATGATAGGGATCAAGTCTCACATTTCAATCATTAGCCTGAATGTGAATGGACTAAATGCACAACTGAAAAGACATAGAATGGCAAAATGGATAAAATATCACCAGGCAACAATATATTGCCTCCAAGAGACTCATCTCACTAGAAAGGACACTCACAGACTCAAAGTAAGAGGATGGGAAACAAAACTTCAGGCAAATGAAACACAAAAAAAAAAGAGGAGTTGCAATCTGAATCTCAGACAAAATACCCTTTAAGCTATCAAAAATTAAAAAAGATACAGAAGGCCACTACATAATGATAAAAGGTTCGAACCATCAACAAGAAATATCCATCCTAAACATGTAAGCACCCAACATAGCAGCAACTTTCATAAAGCAGCATCTAGAAAAACTCAAAAAAGATATTGAATCTAATGCTGTCATAGCTGGGGACTTTAATACCCCACTCACAACCCTACATAGATCATCAGGACAAAATATCAGCAACGAGATTCAGAACTTCAATGTGACACTTGACCAAATGGACTTAATTGATACCTACAGAACACTCCACCCAATGACCACAGAATAAACATTCGACTCATCACCGCATGAAATGTACTCTAAGATCAACTACATACATGGCCATAAATCAAGTATAAAGAAATTTGAAAAGATCAAAATTTTGTCATGCAACTTCTCGGACCACAGTGGAATAAAAATAAACATCAACACCAGCAAGGATCCCCCAAAACCCACAAAGACATGGACACTAAACAGCATGATGATGAACAACTCCTGGGTCAATAATGAAATCAAAACAGAGATTAAAAGATACCTGGAAACAAATGAAAATGAAGAAACATCTTACCAAAATCTTTGGGATGCCATGAAAGCTGTAGTAAGAAGAGAATTCATATCTCTACAAACACACATGAAGAAAATGGAAGGATCACAAATTAACAGCCTAAGAAGTCACCTAAGGAACCGGGAAAAGCAAGACAACAAAAACCCTAACTTCAGCAGAAGAATCCAGATCACCAAAATAAAAGCCCAATTCCAGGATATAGAAGACAAAAAGATAATACAAAAAAAAAAAATCAGTGAAACAAAATACTGGTTCTTTGAAAGGATAAACAAGATCGATGAACCCTAGCTAGACTGACCAAGAAAAAGAGTGAAAAAGTCCAAACAAACACAATTGGAAACACAAAAAGTGAAGTCACATCTGACCCTGAAGAAATACAAAAGATCATCAGAGACTACTATGTACACCTGTATGGAAACAAACTAGAAAATGTTAAGGAAATGGAGGACACAACCTGCCTAGGTTTAAACACGAAGAAATCTAGACCCTAAATAGACCAATAACAATCAAGGAAATTGACTATGTAATAAGAAAAATACCTACAAAAAAAGCCCTGAACGGGATGGCTTTCCAGCAGAATTCTATAAGAAATTTAAGGAGGAACTGATACCAATCCTACTGAAAGTATTCCAGGTGATTGAGAAAGATGGAACTCTCCCCAAATCATTTTATGAAGCTAACATCACATTGATACCCAAGCCAGGTAAAGACCCAACAAAGAAAGAGAGCTACAGGCCAATATCTTTGATGAACATAGATGCTAAAATTCTCAACCAGATCCTAGCAAACTGGATTCAACAATACATCTCAAAAATCATCCATCCTGACCAAGTAGGCTTCATCCCTGGGATGCAAGAGTGGTTAAACGTTCGTAAGACCATAAATGTAATTAAATACATCAACAGATGTCAAAACAAAAACCACATGGTTATATCAGATGCAGAATTTTTTTTTTTTTTTTTTTTTTTAGTTGGAGTCTCACTCTGTTGCTCAGACTGGAGTGCAGTGGCCACTCCTGGCAACCTCAGCCTCGACCTGCTGGGCTCTGGCGATCCTTCAACTCAGCCATCCAAATAGTGGAACTACAGGCGTGCGTTACCAGGCCCAGCTAATTTTTTGATTTATTGTAGAGATGAGGTCTCGTCAAGTTGCCCAGGCGGGTCTCAAACCCGCGGACTCAGGCAATCCACTCACCTCAGCCTCCCAAAGTGCAGGATTACAGGCTGAGCCACTGAGCCCAGCTAGAAAAAGTTTTTGATAAAATCCAGCAACCCTTCTTGATAAAAACCCTCAAATCTAGGCATAAGTGGAACATACTTCAAAATAGTAAAAGCCATCTACGAGAAACCGACAGCCAGCAGACTCCTAAACAGACAAAAATTGGAAATATTTCCCCTAAAAACTGGAACAAGACAAGGTTGCCCACTCTCACCCTTCCTGTTTGATATAGTATTGGAAGTCCTGGATAGAGCAATCAGAAAAGAGAAGGCAATCAGGGGTATCCAAACAGGAAAAGAGGAAGTCAATTTATCTCTCTTTGCATACAACATGAATGTATACCTTGAAAACCAAAGAGAATCTGTCAAAAACCTCCTTGCACTGATAAAGAACTTTGGCAAAGTCTCAGGGTATAAAATAAATGTGCAAACGACAATTGCATTTCTTTACATCAATAATAAACAAACAGAAACCCAAGTAAAAAGCACAATCCCATTCACAATAGACACACACACAAAAAAGAAATACCTTGGCATCTTCCTAACCACAGATGTGAAAGACTTTTACAATGAAAACTAGAAAACACTGCTCAACGAAATCAAAGATGGCACAAACAAGTGGAAAAATATTCCATGCTTATGGTTTGGAAGAATCAATATCGTGAAGATGTCCAACTTACCTTAGGCAATCTACAGATTTTAATGCAATACCCATCAAATTACCAGCAACATTATTCTCAGATCTAGAAAAAACAGGAATTCATATGGAAACACAAACAACCAAGAATATCCAGAACAGTCCTCAGCAAAAACAACAGTAACAACAACAACAACAGCAACAAAAAGCAGGAGGTATCACACTATCAGACTTTAAAGTTTACTTTAACGCTACAATAATCAAAAGAGCCTGGTATTGGTACAAGAATGGCATATAGACCAATGGAATAGAATTGAGATTCCAGAAGCAAAACCTCAATTTCTCAACCAACTTATTTTTGACAAAGCCTCCACCACCCACCAGTGGGGAGAGGAGAACCTATTCAGTAAATGGTGCTGGGAAAACTGGTTGATCACATGCAGAAGATTCAAACAGGACCCCTATCTATCCATATACACAAAAATTAAATCTAAATTGATCAGAGACCTAAATGTAAAACGTCAAACCATAAGAACTTTAGAAAATGCAGGACACACCCTTATGGAAGTTGGAACTGGCATCCAATTCCTGAGCAACACCTGAAATGCCCAGGACATAAGAGATAAGAGAGACAAGTGGGACCTCATTAAACTGACAAGCTTCTGCAAAGCCAAATAAACCATCAAGAGAGCAGGGAGACAGCCCACAGACTGGAAAAAAGTATTTGCCAACTCCATGTCTGAAAAAGACCTAACATCAAGGATCTACAAGGAACTCAAACGTGCTGAAAAGAAAAAAAACAAACAAACAACTCCATTACAAAGTTGGCAAAAGACATGAACAGACACTTCTCAAAAGAAGACATGAGTGCCCAAGAGATACATGAAAAAAATGCTCAACTTCACTAGTCATCAAGGAGATGCAAATTAAAATTACACGAGATACCACCTAACTCCAGTCAGAATGGCCATTATCAATAACTCAAAAAATAACAGATGCTGGAGAGGATGTGGTGAAATGGGAACACTTCTACACTGTTGGTAGAAGTGTTAACTTGTACGGCCTCTGTGGAAAACAGTGTGGTGATTTCTAAAAGTTCTAAAAATCGACCTTGGCATAAGACCGTGCAATCCCCCTTCTGGGAATATACCTGGAAGAACTCAAATCTCTCCATAAAAAAGATACCTGCACACGTATGTTTATTGCAGCATGGTTCACAATAGCAAGAATATGGAACCAACTGTGCTGCCCATCAAAAGAGGACTGGTTAAAAAAAAATTGGTACATATACACAATGGAATCTTATTCTTCCATAATGAAGAACAAAATCATGAATTTTGCAGCAACCTGGATGGAATTAGAGTCTATAACACTGAGTGATCTTTCACAGAAACAAAGAAGAGAGCATCACATATTCTCACTCATAAGTGGAACTTGAACAACTATCGTAATACTATAAGAAAAGGTTTGACAGTAGTGGGGAACTGTGGGGAGTTGGGGGGGAGAGGGGAAGTGGGATTGACAGTAATTAGAATCTGTCTGGGGAGGGGGGGGCACACCTCATCAACAAGTGTACCTGCACAATGAATATTTGTATACCTAACCTTGAATTGTACCACACAATTTTAAAATAAAAACATTTAAAAGTTAAAAAAAAAATATTATTCTGGGAATCTGCCTGTGGAAGGGAGGACACACCTCATCAACAAGGGTGACTGCTTAATGAACGTTTGTATACCTAACCCTGTGTATACCCCACATCTTTAAAATAAAAAAAGTCAAAGAAAAAAAGAATATATTATTCTGGCTGAGTATGAAGAATAGCATGTGTTGAGAAAAGTAAAGTTCTTAAAAATTTAATAAGTTGTCCTGAGAGAGCAAAAAAAAAAAACGGGGGGGTAAATTAATTTGATCCTTGCAGAAGTTTCTATTGCAAAGACTTAGTGCGACAAATTGTCATGTACCTTGATGAACTTACCACTGCGTGGCTTTGCAGAATCACAAACAAATTTATTGAATTCAGTTCTTATGATGAAGATTTTATGCAAAATCAATGAAATGTCAAAATTTTTTAAAAAGTTTAAAAAACTATCATTTTTCCCATTTTACATAAGAAGGAACTAAGTCTCAAAACAGATAGTTTTCCCAAGTGACAAAGTTGCTTAGAGATTAAAATGAGATTCCCATTTGCTCTGCTTTTAAATTCCCCATGTTTTCCCACCTCAACATACAACCTTTGTATTAAGAAAGTCAATTGCTCATGGACTAGTCTTCCTATAAACCAAGTGCTTGTGAAAATCCAGCTCCTTAAAAAAAAAAAGAAAGAAAAAGAAACAAAACTTTGCATATTCGAGGGATTCATTTCTCATGAGTTCACTGTAAAATTTTCAGGAAAGAAAAACTTTAATAGGATCAGTGCAAGGTGAACTCTAGTCTACTATTGATCCTATAACGTAAACTTTGATACCCCACCCTCAAACTTCTCTAGGAAGTTTAAAATTTTTCTTTCATCCCAAGAAATCACATTTTACGTAGAGATTGTCCATGTCTTAATAAATCTTTAAATATTTTCTTTTCAGTATACAAATTTTGCAATTTTCACTAACATGGAAGATTGATGTTAGCCAAATTCATTATGCCTGATTTTGACATTATGCCTGTATAATAAGTATTTATCGAGTAGTTTTCCATATCATGGACTACAAGCAAGTGAAATGTGAATGTGTTTATGATATTCAAGGTTAATGAGTTAAGGATTTACATTATACCTATTTTCAAAACTCATTTTAGATCATTATTTCACATATTAATATCCATGTCTATATCAAGTCAATGTCTGCAGGATAAATTGCTTCTTTATTTAAAACTACTTTGCTTAAAGTAAGAGAGGATAATTTTAAAATTTGTAAATTATTCTTCATTTTCTGAGCACTATTCTACCCTGCTTATTATAGGGAAACGAGTTAAATACTTTTCGTATATATTTCCAAGAAATGTCTACAGCACTTGAATTGCTGTGGGAAGAGCTGCAGGGAATTCGAATATTAGAGAAAAATTAGGTGAATATCACTGGGAAACCAAGTGTCAAGTAGTTGCTAACACAACTCAGCAGCAAGCCATCAAATTGCAAGAGGCATCTTCACAGCCTGTCAGGAGGTAGAGAGTGGAGAATGGAAGGGAAATCTTTGCTAGTCCAGATGGCACAAATGAGTACCTGCTCAGAAGACAAGCTATGTCACCACTCAGTCTATCTGTGCTCTGTTCAGTGTTAAAATCAGCAGTCAAATCCTATCAGGTTCATTCCATTGAATACTTTGTTCATCCTTTAAGAAGGTCAATCTCACTGAACAATTGGTGAATTTACTGTTGATAAAATATTGACTTTTCAATTGGTTTTAAAAAGTAAAAATGTATAACATCAGATAATACAAGGAGTTTGTTTTAGTATCTTGGTTGACAATTAACCAAATTCAGTTTTATCTAAGTAAATGGTAACAAAAACTAGAAGCTATAAGAATATAGAATTTGAAATCAGAAGATCAGAAATCAGTTTATGCTGTTCAATATATTAGTTATGCCCATGAGCAAGTTGTAATCTTTCAATCCTTGATTTTCTTATTTACAAAATGGGACAAATAGTATCAACCTTGTAAGAATTTTATCTTAAATTAATATGTAGTATATTTGAAAAGAGGCTGGTAAATTACAAAAGTTCTAACAAATGCTTTTGATTTCTTTATAGCAACCAGGTGAAATCAATAGACTATAACTTCCCCCTTATCACTCATGTCTAAATATTTTGGATTATGCAATCCCACCAATAAAATAATTTTGAGCTTGCATCCCCCTAAATGTCTGTTTTTGAAAATAATGTTCCTTACATGAACAACTAACTTTAGCTAACCACCAATACTACACACAAAAAGTCAGGTTCATTATTAACAATAGTGATTGTATTCATGTTTCAAATTACTTTCCAGATAATTTTTTAATCTCTGATCAATTTTTTAGCAAATCATCATTTTTTTTAATAATCTGAAAACAAAAGTGTTTGTATTAGAAGTATAGATGAGGCTGGGTGTGGTGGTGGCTCAGCCTGTAATCCCAGCACTTTGGGAGGCAAGGAGATTGCCTGAGCCCGGTGATTTAAGGCCAGCTTGGACGTCCTGGGGAGACCACGTCTCTACAATAAATCACAAAAAAATTAGCTGGGTGTGGTGGCCTGCGTTTGTAGCTCCAGATACTTGGAAGACTGAAGCCAAAGAATTATCAAAAGCCAGCAGGTCAAGGCTGCTGTGGCTGTGAGCATGCTACTGTACTCCAGCCTGGGCCACAGAGTGAGACTCTAACTCTGCCATTTTCTTGTTGATTGCATTTGCAATTCTAGTGTAATATTAATTCTGAGTTTTTTTTTTTAATAAGAAATTTCTTTTGCTACTTTCCATTTTAGGAGACTTAACAGACAAATAAAATATGTATGCTGTCACCCTATCTTCTCTTCACCCTGGGAAACTTTGGCACCATATATAAAATATGACCATGTGACATACAGATGAAGTGAAAACACCATATATCAAATATGAGCAAAGCTTAATTTAATTCTTAAATTATTTCTGTTTTTAGATAAAAATACACAAAAATAGAATATCTAAACTTTTTCTCCACATATTTTATATTTCATACCTTAATAGCACCTTTACTTTGGGGATCACTTCCTAAGTAAAGGGAATGATTGCTAATAAAATGAATAAATACATCTTAACTTGTTTAAAAATGTCTAGCACCACTAATTTTTTCTCATGATTATTTTTATTTCATAAAAATACTAGTATTATAAATAAATAATGAGCTAAAAAGAGATTTGGAATTTTCTAATCTATCTATTGCGTACCTCATTTATGAGACAATATTCACTTGAAACTCTCAAAGATAAATTCAAGGATGTTCTAAAATTTTCACAATAATCACCAAATTATAAAATATGACTTTGAACTTGCAAAATTTTCACTAAGGGGATATTTACTTTAAATATTAACATAGTTGGAGATTTGTGTTAGCTTTTATTGCAGAATACACCAAAATCAAATTTCATGTGATATGGGGTTAGCTACATAAATGTTCACTGTGTTTATCTATATAATTGTAGGCACTGTTATGTGTTTCATAATAATTGCTAGGACTTAGCACATAGCATTTTATAAATATTTGAGGATTTGATAGTCTAGTTTCAGAATCATGAGAGTATTGTTTAGAAAGTAAAACTTTAATATTAAAATTAATCATTGGAACCATGTACCAAATTAGACTGTGCCATGGAGCAGAGAGAAGTTCAAATATCAGCAAAGTGCAAATCAAATTTTTCTGGGATGTTTAAAAATTTCAAATTTTCTGATCTGTTATTAGGGCATACTTTGTTTTGAGAATATGGTCACAATATATATTACTCAGAAATCTTATACATAGACCATTTAAAAAGTGTAGCCTACCTTTATCTAACAGGGAAAAGTTTCTCTGATGGAAAATCCAAGATATCTCAGGAACCTATTTCTAGAGTCCCCTACCTTTTGGTCTTCCTGAGAGGAGATATAGGGTAGTCTAAGACATAATCTCATTTTTTAAAATTCTATTAATATTAAGTTTTGGTCATAAGTTTTGGTTTGTATTTTACTTGTACAGTAAACCCATTTTGACAGTGATCAAAAGTGTTGGCAGGTTCAGGTAGGCTCTGTCTACATCTAACCATTTCACATCAGAAGAAGATACAGTTGAGGTTATAGATACAGTGAGAGGAGTTACGTATGTAGACAGAGTCTGCAAGCATCAGAAGATCTGTTTTGGAGCTAGTAAACATTTCTCCCTAGCACCCTCATTTTAAATTATTATTATAGAGATGTGGGATACAAGTGAGAATTAACTACATAGGCAGGCAGCGTGCAGGTGAAGTTTGGTCCTACATCTGACCTTCATTCCCCTGGTAGTGGACATTGTATCCTTTGTGTTGTCACATGGGGGCAAAAGGTACAAAGGACAGGTCACAGGTTTAAGATCAGGATGGAGCAGCCATTCAGGTGCACAAGCACTATCCTGGGTCTATACAAAATTAACCTCTGGGTGGGGGTTTTGGGGGGGACAACAATAATAGGAATACCTGACTTCATACCATGCAAAGTGGGGACCCAAGGGAGGCCCGAACTTTACATGTACGATGACCACCTGTATACCTAATTCTGAATTGTACCCCACATCTTTAAAATACAAATAAAAATAAAAAAAACACAAAGAAATGAGGACAGAATGGTATGCTTACCAATAAAAAGTTAAAATGGTATAACACTGATTTGTGTCTGTTAGGAATGATTAATTTTAGCAATAAATAAGAGTAGAAATTTCATTTAAAAGAAAACAAACAAAATTAGCCTCTATTCAGGGATGTACCAGCTACAAAGTAAATAATTGGTCAGTCAGGTAAGCACCAATGATGCATGCATGTCTATGGAGACTCAAACAGCAATGCTAATGTAAACTTTTCTTCCCCTAGTTCTTTTAGTTTTAGATTTTAGGACTCTTAGGTGTCTATTACTAAGAGGAACAAAGCATATAGGCATATTGTAAGGCATACTTTCTTTCATAGTAAAATAGAATGTCCCATATTTATTAAGGCACCAGTCACTGTAATAAGAAATTTTATGTACATCATTTCATTTCATCCTCACTAGAATCCCATGATATATGTGCACTTTTACAAGTAAGGGAATCTAAATAAATTAAGCAATTTAACTAAAGTCACACAGGCAGTAAGCGAAAAACTAAGTCTGAGATATGAATCAGAGTCCTTAAATTTCAATAATTAAAAAAATGTTCAATTAGTTAAAATTGATCTCAGGAGTGCCGAGAAAGTACTATCTTCACCTCATCTGCTTGCTAATGCCTAAAATTCTACCATAAAAGATTTATTATTTAGCAGGAAGCTACTCAACCTTTATTAAAATGAAAATACCCCTGGTTATAGGATCATATTTTTTACTTTTCTGTGTGAAGAAAAGCTGAGTTGGTTAGAACACTCTCACATTAACAGAAAATTAAAATTGAACTGACATAACCTAAAAATTCAGGCATGAGGCTTTGACCAGGCATAGTCCACATCAAACGGTGTCTCCTTTTCTCTGTAATTCTATAGATCAGCCCTCTTTTCTCGGTAGCCCTGATCTTCAGTGATACAGGATAATCAAGCTTTCGAGGAAGAGTCACTGCCACTTTAGGTTACGTTCCAGAAAAAGAAAGGAAGTTTCTCCATCCTCACTCCTTCCCGACCCCTAGAAGCTATCAGCTAATCTTGCATAATCTCATTAACTCAAAAGATTCCTGAGTCAGGTCCTCTAGCTGATCATTGATCTATGGTTTAGAGTTTTTCATCCTTGAAGTTAGCACTGTTACAAAGGGAATGGACCGATACCGATAGGATTAGGCCAGAAGTTAGCCAGCTGGGTCTACAAACAACCCTAGGAACTCTGACAATGTCTGCCTGAACCATATTCCAGACAAATGAGATCAGAATCTAGGGATGGAAGGAGTGTAGCTGACAATCACATTTGCAAACATCTGCCCAAATGACGTTAATGTGCAGTCAAAATTTAGAACCACTCTGGTTTAGACTCTGGAATGGAGGTCTATTTAGGACCTACCTAATCCATGTGACTGTAAGAGAAGGTTAGAGTAGTCAAGTGGATATTGTAGGAGACATTAACATGTCAAAGGACAAGGACTGATGACAGGAAGGTAGTGTGATGGGGAATTGAACCTTTGAAATGTGAAAAAAAGAGCAGATGTGAAGGGACAGAGAGGAAGAAATCCAGAAAAAAAGAAGGTAGAAGGGGAAATAAAAGTTTGTATTACCTACTTCACATAAGGCTCATTCTTAACAATAGTAAATACAATAATTAGAATTTTATAACATAAAGTAGTTATTGAAAGTACTTTCTTATCTATTGTCTTTCCATATGCCACATTTTAGCGGCATTTGGGAGTTTCAAGATTTTAAGTTTGATGATTACAAATTCATATCAATTCACATTTAAGTATGTGTTTGCTGCATTTCCATTAAAAAGCTCAGTGGCCTTTTTTAAATTGAGTAGTTTAACCAAATTAATCTAAAATTACCTGAAAGAACATAGAGATGAGTCTAAGATAATTTTTATATATACCAAATTAACCAAATTTTTATAATAACCAAATAAACCTAAAAATTGCCTGAAAGAACCTAAAGATGAGTCTAAGACAACTTTTACATAAACAAATAAACAGGGAAATCAATTCTACAGGTTATTGAATATATTAAATACCACAGTATTTAACAGTGTGGTGATTACCTAAGAATGGATAGGTGAAAGAGTAAAATGGAACATATAAATAAGAAATGAACCTTGTCAAAAATACCAGTAATAAAAATGAAAAAAAGGAAATAGAAGAAATGCTAAAAATGGTATTTTTGAACTACTTGGTATGTTTTGTTTACAAAGCTGAATAAACACTTTGAATATCACAGAAATATATAATTTTAAAATTAAAAACTCTCATAGTTCTTCCTCTAGTGATTAGCATGCTAATATTTTTGTTTACCTCATTCCAGATTTCTTATTTTTATTATAAAAATATTATTTTATATAAAATATAAGAAATATACTTTTATTTAATAGAATTATTACTTAGGTAAAATGATATTGTAAAAATATGCTTTCTTTTATTATTTCTTTAGGTTTTCTACCTCTTTTTTCCAGTCAGTTTTTAGAGACCTAATTCATTGTTTGCTAACAATTATAAGTTACTGCAAAACATATTTGCTTAATCCCTTATTGATAAACATGTGTGCTGCTTACAATTTATCACAACTAATGCAATGCTGTAATCAATATCTGTGAACAGGTAATTTTGTATAGTCTTCTATTTATATCCATACTTAAGTCATATTATTAAAATTGTATTAGAAATTTTTAAGTTCAAAAATTATTATAGGCCAAGTTGACAAGATAAAATAATTTGTTTATGATTTACACATATAAAAGTCATAAAATAATAAGTTGTATACAAGAGGGAATACAAATTGCTAATGTAAAAAAAAATTAACTGTAGTTGTAACCAAATGAATGTTAATTTAAACATGGAGACATAATTTTTGCATGCAGCCAAATTATTTTACAATCTTATAAAAATAATATGCATTAAGATCTTTATAATGTTCTTATCAAGGAATCAATTAATTATAAATATATAAATGAGACATTAGACAAATTCTAAAATCAATTTATGAAGATGGAGAAAATCTTATACAATAGGTAAATGAGAATATAAAATTCAAAATTATTATAAATAGCTGAGCTCGGTGGCTCAGCCTGTAATCCCGCACCTTGGGAGTCTGAGGTGAGTGAATTGCCTGAGCCCTCGGGTTCGAGACCCGCCTGGGCAACTTGGTGAGATCTCATCTCTACAATAAATCAAAAAACTTAGCCGGGCGTGGTAGCACGTGCCTGTAATTCCAGCTACTTGGAAGGTTAAAGCGGAAGGATCGCCGGAGCCCAGCAGGTCGAGGCTGCGGTGACCGGGAGCAGCCATTGCACTCCAGTCTGGGCAACAGAGTGAGACTCCAACTCAAAAAAATATATATTATAAATATATTATAATATATTGATTATTTTATAAATATATAAAAATTTATATAGATTGGAGTAACTATGCCAACATGTTAATAATGTTTAATTTAACAATATGATTTTACTTTGTATGTGTGTGGATGCTGTGTGTGCTTCCCTTTAAATGTATTTCTTTTATGAAGTAACAAAAACTTTCGACAAAGATGAATGATTTCCTTTAATCAGCTTCTACACATTTATATTATTATATATTGACTTTCAAAAATAATGCATAACTTTATTTTAACAAGATACCATTTTATATTAGTGAGAGAATATAGTATTTGAGTTATATGGTAGCAATATTTATCATGTATTTTAAAAATAAAAAAAGTTCTCATTATTTAGGGTAAGCTTATGATAACTTTCAAAATCCAATGTTTCTTGGAGAGGTTTTTAAAATCGATTTCACTATTTCTTTAAGGTTTAGAAATGCATTGTTTTTGAGATATGTGAAAACACTACATCTTCTAATACAATTTATTCCTTTTATTATGAGTCCAGTCAAAACCTTTAAAGATAAGAGTTTTCAAGTCATTTAAAATGATCTCCTTTATGCATCACAAGTGTGAAAGCTACCAATTTCTTCATGTTCTCTCCCTGACATACTGGTCTAATCCTATCTCAGTGCTGGACAAGAACAAGATGGCATTTATCTGTCTTCTCTTATTTGTATGATTATTTTTAGCACTGCAATGAAAGTGAGCCCCAAGCAGAAATACTGGAAACTTTTATTGTATTATCTGTATTTCATTCCACATTTTGGGTTTATTAGAATCCTGCATCATTACAAAATAGGGTTAATTGATCACTATTTTCTGCTTTTTGCTCATACTGTCAGGCAAAATGATACCTTAAAGATACACTAAATCTAATTCATGTGTGGGTGAACATGCTCTTTTAGCTGTCTTCCATACTAAGGAGGTAGCACAGAGATTGGCACAGAGTAGACACATAATACATTTATAGCCAAATAAATTAAATAGACACCACACTTTCAAATTTTTAATTAGAGGTAGTAAGGCAGACCATCTCTATTTTATTAGATTATTTCAACTTTTTTTCTTAATTTTCTTCTCCTTTTATTTCTAATCTAATGAGTAGCCTTCATACTGATGTCACATAAAAGACATTAATTCAAATTCCAGAGGGAAGAAATAGAGAGCTTTGTTTCCCTATATTTTAAGACATCCAGATTTTCAAATGTACAATTTGCCAGAAAAATCAGAAGTGGTGCAGTAAACTACATCCCCTACCTATAGAAGGCAAAGAGTGGAAGAATTTCAAATATATCTTGAATTAGTAACTTTGTAGTAGTCTCATAGGGACATCAATTGTCTCAAGAGGATGCTTATCATGGGCCCAAAAGAACTCTTTGAGAAGCAGGATATTCTAATCTGCTGACAATAATGTTGTCTTTTTTGTTACTGTATCTCTCTCACGTGCTCATAACCTGATTTTTAGATAGTAAGATGATAAACCAAATGATTTCATGCCTCTTTGCTTAGGTTTCTTTTTAAAATTTATTTTTTCTTGGTTTTTTTTAAAATCTCTTGTGAGTCAGTTGAAAAGTAACTTCTCAACTTTCAAGATATAACAGAGATAAGTTTCATGAAATTTTGAACTATACCTCTCTGGTATTCCATTCACATGCTGGACTTGTTTACTACTTTCTGTTTTACATTGCACTTTTTACTTTACATGTCTTTACAAAATACAAAATAAACCTTAGGAAACAATAGGTAGTTTCTTGTAAGGATAAAGGAACATAAACCAAAAAAGTGCTCGACTTCTTAATGGATTAGCAGGAAGGAAAGTTACTTCCAAAGCAGTGTGCTTATTGAGAGCCGATATATGCATATCTTTACACCAAAACTTAGCCGTAGAAATAGTGTGGCTATTCTACATGATCCAATTTCTTTTCCTTTTTTTTTTTGCTTTTGTTTTAATCATGACTAGCTCAATATTTTTACCAGATTATTTATCTTTTGAAAATCTTTTCACTTATTCAGTTGCTTCATACCCATAACAGCAGCATGTCATAGCCTTCCTGGCTTTCACTCTAATATATGGCTTCTTGCAAGGCACCTCTATTAGTTTCCTAGGGCTCCATAACAAATTACCACAAATGCAGTGGATTAAAACAGCAGAAACATATTCTCTGACAGTTAAGTCAGAAGTTCAAAATCAAGGTGTTAGCAAGGCCTTTGAAGGCTCTGAGGGGAGATCCTTCTTTCCTTCCTCCAACTTCTGGTTGTTCCAGACATTCCTTGGTTTGTGACTATGTCTTCTTTTCTGTCTCTGTCTTCACATGAACCTCTCCTGTGTCTTTTACCTTTCTGCCTTTTATAATAAGTACATTTGTCATTGGATTTAGGGCCCACTCACTTAACCCAGGATGATCTCACCTCTAAATTCATAATTTAATTACCTCTGCAAAGACTATTTTCAAATAAGGTCACATTTACAGTTTCTGTGTGGATGTCTTTTGGGTAGTCACCATTCAAAACACTATAGCATGTTTGCAACTTCTCTTTACACTTCTAACTATTTCATTCTCTTTGTATTTTCATTTAAATAACCAAGAATGGGAATCTGATTTGTAAAAGCCCATCTTTTTTGATCAAACTCAGATCATCAGATGCTGTCAGTTATTGGTTCAGACTCTCTCTCTCCAATCCATTCCAATGTAGTGAAGGCACAGCACAGGAGGTGAGGCTCTTCCAAGGTGCCTGTTGGCAGGCAATTTTCCTTAGAAGGACTATGACTTTGGCAGCCTGACATAACTGTAAGAGTGTACATCTAGTTGATTAAAGTTTGGAAACATCTTCACAAGGAGGCCTATCTTACTTTTTTTGTAATTCCAGCATTTAGAAGAGTGCTTGTATATGCTATATATTTAATACAAGTTTGTCAAACCGAAGCATTAAGATTCATCCATTCATGGATTCAATAAATATTTGTAAGTACCTACCACATGCTGAGCAGTTAGTTCAGTTAGAAACTGTATTTGAATTGTGATGTATTTTTAAATATAGTCTATGCCTTCACAGAGTTTTTAGACTAGAAAAGGAAGAATTATATACAACCACAAAAATGATCAATTTTAATTGTGATAATTTGTATGAAGATTATGTATCGCCTTAGAAATGATTTTTTGCTTAGCAAATAAATTTCTGATTTTAATTTGACCTTTTCCATAGCTTTTCTAGAAAGAGAAAATATATTTATTCATAGATATGTTTATCTTGGTCCTCTGACAGTTCTAGTTATCATTGCAAATTAATAACATGATATTCTGATGTACATAGTGGTCTTCTGGGAATGTAGTTAGCATGCTTGCATTCATCTCCATTGGTGCCATTGATATTTTGGCAAGCTAATGATTAGTTGTGGGGGACTGTCTTTTGCATTATAGGACGTTAGTAGCATCTTTGGCCTTGACCCACTTGATGCCTCCTCTTGAGACAAACAAAAGTGTCTCCAGACATCGCCAGGTTTTTCTGGGAAGGAAAATTGCTCCCAATTGTAAGTCACTGCTTTAAGAGTAATTTAGGCAATCCAAATTACTGAATTAGGTAAAAATGGGAAATGCAAAACCTCCAGTCCTGTAAACAAGCGTCATGGAATCACATTACATAGACAAGTTGTGTGCCTATAATGCATTCTTATTGTTGCAAAAGGATAGGTGTTTTTTGTTAGGAGAATACAGAAGTTCATGTAAGCCAACTTGTAGCATCTTATGTGATTTAGTTCTCTTATCTACAGCCAATTTGCCAGAAAGGGGACACTGAAGTTTAATATAAATTGTGTACTAGGAAAATTTGGCTCAGTTGAGCCTGTTTTATTGATTCTTGAGACTATAGGAGTTTTTGTAGTAATCTAGAAGAGAGGGATTTAAAACACAGCATGTTTTTGGTATTTTACTTTAAAAATAGGTGTGCATTTGTGCAGGGGTCTGTGTGTGCCCACATACATGTGAGTTTACTTTGATCTTCAGCTTTAGAAATATTCTGTAAACAGAAATATAGGCTGAAGTTAACTGCTTACAAAACATTCTTCTTTATTTCTTATTTTATGTCACTCTTTATATCAACAACTTTCTATTTTCAGTGTCTTTATGTAGTAATTTGTCATTCTGAATTTAAAATAATAGATATCATTAAAAAATCATTACTTATTTGGAGTCGGAAGTTCTGGGTTTGAGTCCTTCTTCAATTAGTGTGTGGTCACTATAATCTTAAGTCACTACGTTTAGCATCCTTTTATAAGAGACCTGCAGTCGAAAGATAAAATAAAAACTTACAAACAAATGTCATGAATTTTTGAGATGATTATTATGATCATGACAAAAGGACAAAGTGAAAAGTTATGTCTCTTGCAGCATGAAAGAGATAATTTACTTTAAACAGACTCCAGTATCCAATGTCTGACCCAAATGCATAGCATGTATAATCCCCGCATTCAGACTCTAAATATGTATAAATACTATGTTAAAAAGAGGTCTGCCCAAGTCAGGGATTTAAAACTACAGCGGACACATGGATCATTAAATGCCAAAAGCCTAATCATCGCTGTTGCAGATAGCAGGTGTTCCAGGTGAAGGTCCACGTTTCTAGAGCACCACATAGCATGACATCAGTGTTAATTTCCACTGATTGCAATGAGAGAGCAATCATTTAGAAAAATAAATAAACAAATAAGGCAAAGGACAAAAAAGCTCAATCTTTGCTTGAAATGTAGGTTAACTGTGGTAGGAAATGCTTTTTTTCCTGATGAATCACACCTGATCACCATGGTTTTCTATATATTTACTAAGAAATGAGTTGGAATTGCAACTGTACTGGACATTTCTCTCTCATTAAATCCTTCTTCATCCATGGAAAACTGATTGCTGCTTCCCCTGCCCCTCATGGGTGGCTTGAAGAATTTTGATGTGGTGGAATCACATAATAATTAAGCATTCCCTGTTCTGGTGAACAAACTGCACATACTGAACAAATAGGGGCGAATGTTCCTCCAAAAGGCTGATGAGTACATTTGCACTCTCATTTAAAGATTCCCTGGGGTAGCTATGCCATCTCATCTGGACTCACATTTGTGTTACCATAGAATTCAATGAATGCCTTTCTTTTAGTCTGGACTGTGACTTTCAAATCACAGAAGAATGGATACTCTGTCCCAGTACTTACCTGAAAACTCAAAACTCAGTTTCCAAGTCGCTGGCCTCCATGACAATTGTCATTACCCATTTCTTAACATAATTTGCAGAGCAACCCTGGGAAGCTCGCATGAAAAGTATGTTGTTGTGACTGCCCTGCTTGGCTGACATTGTCTGCCTTGTCCTCGACTTGGGATAACTTGATTTTGTCCCTACAGGTGTTACGAATTAGAAGCACTTGGTAATTTTTGTGGGCCTTTAAAAGTAATAACATTATCTGGTATTTATTGAGCATATGCTGTATGTCAGGCTCTGCAGCAAAGCATTTCACACACATTATTATTTCACTTGATATTTACAACTACTATGAGATAGGTGTTACAAGGTCTTACACATAGGGATTAAGCTTTTTCTGATTTTGTTGCAAATGACAGTAACTTCTTTGTGCTTGAAAGGTACAATTTTTAAAAATAGTGTTTACAACTGTACATTTTAATCTGTGAAGATTAAATATAGGCTCGTTGCCTTATTTTACAAAGGAGGGAACTATAGCTAGAAGTTTTATTAACTGGGCAATAAGATACATAATAAGAATGGATCTTCTGTAAAATCTAGGCCCAGTGACCACAGAATAGTGTTTTCTCCTGTTCTGTTACATATAGAAAGAAGATCTCCTTGACCCAAAAAATATATGACAATTCAAGCATGTGCTTATCATTCCCCCAGAGAACAAAGACTCGGGCTCACCACTGTCAAGTTCTCCACTGATTTTCATTTTAGACCAGAAGTCAGCAAATCTGGTCCACAGAATACTTTTGTAAATAAAGATTTATTGAAACACAACCACCCCCACTTGTTTAGGTATTATCTGTGGCTGATTTTGTGCTACAACAACAACAGCAGTGTTGACTAGTTGAGACTGAAATTGTATGGCTTACATAGTCTAAAATATTTACTACCTGGCACTTTAGAGATGAAGATTACCAGCTCCTATTTTAGATAATAAAGACATTCTCCTCTCTTTTTATATTTGACTTAGTTATGCTTGTGAATAAACATTATTATTATTAGGCAACCTTAAGATAGTGTCAGTCTTCATAATACAAATTGAATGAGATCCAAATGTTTTTTATATGTGAGGCATTTATTACTAAAAATTCAACAACCTGTGACTTTGCCTCTGGTTAAATCCGCCAAACCTCAGAACACCTCACTTTTTGGCCTCTCTCTCTCTCTCTCACACACACACACATATGTCTGTACAGTCTGTGACTAACAGCCTCCCAGTCCAATGTCAGAAGTGCTCCTCTACCTATGCTGTGGATTCTGTACCTCCTCGCAGTGACCTGCACCACTTTCCCCACTATCTCCTCTATTTTAATCCTATTCATCCTTTCTCATTAATGTTTAAAGAGGTTCAAATCTCCCATAGCATAAATAACATTCCTCATGTGGCATCTATCAGTCCAGCAACAATTTTGTTTTTTCTTCTATCTTTGTTAAGGGAAACTCCTAGGAAGATGTATCCACAATTAACACTTTTGTCACCATTAACTCCCCAATCCATTACACCTGATATTTTGTCCAGAGCACACCAATGTGGGCATGGATATAGATGGATATGTGTGTGTGCATGCACACAGAAAAACACACAAAAACATACAAAAATCTTTGTAAATGCCCATTACTTTTTTAGCATTAATTCATAATAATGGAATATCTGGATTAAAGGGTATGTAACATTTTAATCCCTCCAAAAAGCAGTGTTTATACTTCTACCAGTAGTGAGCAAGAGTGCTTAACTTCCAGGTTGTTGCTAATAGTGACATATAATTATTTTTTAAAAATTTAGCCAATTAGATAAAGTAAAATGGTATTGCAATGTTAGATTAATTAGGTTTTTTATATTATTCATAATGTTTTACATATTTTAATAGATTTATTGGTAGAGGATGGAGGTGCAAATTTCAGTACACATATTCTATTTTAGTAATAGTTTATCTAAAATAAAAATTGGCATGAAACGAAATAAATGTAATACATTAAGAACATAGCAGTAATTAACTTCCAATGTCACAGATCTGTGAAAATTTTGGCTCTCTAAAATACTAGAATTCTGGTACAATTTTTTTTCAAAATTATAAAACCTAATGGTTGTATTTCATTTAATGTTTCTTCCTGAAGAAAACAAAAAATATAAAAATGAAAATAGAATAATTTTAACTTAACTTACCTAGTATGTTTCTAATTTGTTTTCACAAATTCTTTCTAAATGTGTGATTGAATAAAAAGCATATAAATTATTTAGAAAACTAGAAGCTTGTTAAATTACTTTTGAATAATTTATACTCTTTACTAGGCTCTTTAAAACTGAAAAGTTAGTTAAATTTAAGTAAGGATTAATAAATGACAAAGTGGTAAAAATTTTTAAAATTATCTTGCTACCTAGATAGTCTAATATTAGGTACCTCAAAATAATAATTGTATGGTGTTTCTCTTCCAATACTTAACAACATATAGGGTTCATCTGCCACTGCTGAGATGTAAATAGAAACCAAAATATAAGTAAAATATATAAAAATTGCCAGGTTTTCATGTTAAGGTTTGAAGATAATTTTGGTGTTGATGACTAACTATGACAAAAAAAATCTTGCAATGAATGGTGTAAGACTCCATCTGCTAAATTTCTTTTACAAAAAATCACAGGATGACACATTCTGAGTAAGAAATAATGAGCAATTTCCACTAAAGAATAATCCTGAAAGATACCACAATATTTTAAAAGAACAAATGCTTTTATTTGACTCCAAAATAACTTATGCATCTTGATTGTTCACATAAACATCTTCTCCACTACACTGTGCGAGAGTCCAGCTCCAGGAAGGTCCAGAGATTTCTGGAGGTGAGACGGCATTGGTGACTATGAGGGGAAAGAAAGGGACTGGACTACCATTCAAGATTGAGCAGAAGCTCTTTATTGCGAGTTAGCAGTGGGCTTTTATCCCCAAATTCTGCAAAGTCATTATCATAGGACACAAAAAGTTGCATGCGTCTTTCACATGAATAGGTCCAGGTGAACAAAGGAGACCCCCACTCTCAAGCATGAAGAAAATCAACCACAAATTGTCTCTTTGTTTTTTATGCTTGATTTGTGTTCCCCAAACCAGTTTTTTATGTGCCCTTGATTGTTTTTCAGTTACATAATCTTGATATAACATCATTTAATGTTTAAACCCGAAAACACCAGAATGATTTATTCCCTTTTACTATTTTATGCTAATTTCAAACTAGTTTAAATTAAAACAATTGTTGCTAAGGTTACACTTTCCTAACACCAACTGGCCTAATCCCAAAACTTGGAATGTGGCCCAGTCCAAAGTTTACTAGTCCACCTAAATCAAACTAAACTAACCACATTTTTACAATAAAATGACTACCTAAATTTTCTTTAATCTATATAAACTATTTCCTAAAACCTATATCTATACATTTCTAAAATCACATAAGAAAACCTGTGACCAGCACTAAGGCTCCTCAATGTGACCCAGAGTAGAACTTAAATTGTTTAAAGGCAAAGATAGCAAACAGTGAAAAATGGGAACAATAGACTCCCAAGTTTAGCTGTGTACGTTCCGGTCTCAGAGTTTTCTGCTAGAGACAGCAGGAGCCTTTTCTGGTTGTAGTGCCAAGTAGAAAAGGAGGGAGGAAATGTGGTCAACAGCTCCTGAACACATCCTATTGGTCCCGGGGTCAATGGCTCTTCCTGATCCCTAACACTCAGTGGGCCTCCATGGCTGGCTCCCAACATCTCCCCCCTTTTTATTTTTAAGCACAAAACAATGGAACTCCATTTTGAGCTGAGATATGTTTTCTTTTTAACATTTTGAAGATGACAGGAAGTAGACACAACAACAAAAGAATCACTGTTTTACAAATTCCCACATTAATGAATATAGACATCAACGATTTTTGATCAATGAATGAAGAAAAATTATTAAATGTAGAACTTGCCAATTTGGTAGACCGGAATTGCTTTTCAGCAACTGTAATGTCTTGAATGTTTTGATGTAATTTAGTAAGATCTATATTTAAATACGAATGATTTTAAATTCTAAGAATATGATTTTTAATTTTGTCTCATGCGTGGACAGATTTATTTACCTCTAAAGGAGTGAGGTAAATCCATTTAAACTCAGAGTGACATCGAAGAGCCAACTTAATCTTTAAAGTCACAAGTTCTTTTCTTACAGCTAGAATCACTTCTTTTAAGGCATTAAATTTGCTTTTTAGTTTTTGATCAATAATCTCTTGGGTAGTTAAGGCTATAGAGACATTTTTAGATAACTGATCAGCAAAGGTAGCTGTGTGAACTTTCTTAGCTAAAGCCACAGGTGAAACTGTTACTGAAGTAGCAATAGCTATTAGGGCTGTAATTTTCAAGATTAAAGTGGCGAAAACCTTTTTTTGTCTTTTTTCCAGAATGGAGTTAACCTCATACAATGTTTGTAGACCATACTCATCATACCAGTGAAATGAAAGCTGTACTGGAACCATTAAATAAGGAGGTTGTTTTAGAATTATAAAACCTTTATAAAAGGCATCAAAGTTAGTTAATGTACATTCTGCACAAGATACCTTATAAACATTGTCACAATGATCAATTTTAACAACTTGATATTCATTTCATACAAGAAAAACATAAGGGGATTGTAAGCAAGCTCTTATTTTATAGGTATAAACTCTCCCATGTGGTCGGGCTAGAACAACTGGTTTTAGAGCAGCAAGGGCCCGCCAAAAGTGAGGTTGAACAATTTGTTTATTTCCAATAGTAGTTGTTAATACCGGGGGTACTCATCCTTTAATATGTCACCTAGCAGGGGATGGAGTGGAAGTAGTAGAGTAGGGTCGTAAATTAAGACCCCAGTCACTAATAGATAGTCTTTCACCAGGTATGGAATAGTACACTTTAGATCTATAAACGCACTCTCTCCACTTTGGATACCCAGTGTCTTATTGGATAAGTAACCAGTCCTTTTCGGTGTTATTAGGAGAGGAAATGGGTATACTAGATGGTGACGAAGTTCTTGTAGCCAAACTGGGATTAACCGCTCCAGGTAATAGCAGTTTGATCCATCAATCTTTTCTGTTATTGCTTTGAGTTGGACTGTCAGTGATTAAAGACATGAGAGAAGACATTAAACAAGAAGCTCTATAATTATTAAAGGCTGAGTTATCATAAAAACAAATGGGAGGTGAGCAAGAGTATCCTTTATAGGAAAAATTATTATTAATAACATGTTTGGTTTGAGTATAAAATAAAGCAGGTCCCCCCATTAACTGGGGAGAGTCAGTAAAGACATTAATGATTTTATTATCTAATGTGACTTGCTGAAATGTTTGAGGATTGAGCATATAGGCCCAATAAGTTTCATTAGCTGCATAGACGGGACTGGCTTGGGTCATGAGAATAGCTATCATGGCCAGAAATATAGTTACCGGGTTGACAGGGATATGTTGAGAAGTTGTCATATCCCCAGCTTCTTCAGCCAAGAATTTTATTTGATCCCACATTGGCAGTTGAGAACGTTGGGCATTGAAGACATTTTGCCTGATTGTGTGTCATCTTGTATGGGACAGTCTGGGAGGAATATTCTTGTCTTGTAGTGAAAGCTCTCTCATTTGGCACGTCAAAGTTTTTCCTTCCTCTGGCTGACGAGATTGATGTTGAAGATACTGTTTTGCAGGTGATGGAGTTTCCTGAAGCAAGGAAAACAGCTCCTCCTCCTGGTGGCTGATGGGTGGTGCTCTTCATCTGTCATTTCTCTGGGTTGGCAATATCCGTGACACTCATCTCAGTAATCGGATCAGTGGGGGCATTTTAAATGAATCGGTCAGGAATCCAAACAGGAGTCAATTTGTCCTGAGGAAATATACAAGCATATCCTCTCCCACTGGTTAGCAATATATCAAGCCCCCTCCATTGGCCAGTAAGGAGATCCTTCCATTTTACCATATGTTTAACATTTCCTTTTGGGTTCCAATGTCTAATCATAGCTGAATTGTCTGAAGAATCCAAATTTAAATGATTTATAACAAATAGAGCATGATTTAAAATATGGTGAGGAGAGCTATATTTAAACTCCCCCTCTTGTAACTTATTTGTTTGATTTTTTAGTTTGGTGGGCTCTTTTAACTATGGCATGACCATGTGGAGTGTAAGGAATTTTTGTGGAATGAGAAATATTAAATTGGGAACAAAACTGTTGAAAAGATTTAGATGTATATGTAAGACCGTTATCAGTTTTTAGTTGCCTTGGTATACCTAGCTGTGAAAAACAAAGAATAAATGTTGTACCATGTCTTTGTAGGCTTTTCCAGTTTTTGTTGAAGCTAAAATAACATGAGAAAATGTATTCACAGTGACATGTAAATAAGATAATTTCCCAAAACTGGGAAAGTAAGTCACATCCATTTGCCATAAAACATTAGGTTTAAGTCTTTTAGGATTTGCTCCTGTTGGAGTGGTGTTAACAAAAGTAGGACATGCTGGGCAATTCTTAACAATCTGACTGGCTATTTTTTTTAGGTAGATGAAATTGATAATGTACGGCAGTAGCATTTTGATGATGAATTTTACGGGACCATTGAGCCTGAGTTATTGTTTTTATTTTAAGGGCTGTGTATATTGCTGGTTTAGTTAAATTGTCAGCCAATTAATTATCTAGGTGTAAGTGTCCTGGAAGTCCAGAAAGAGATCTAATATGTCCAACAAAAAATTGTTGTGTTTTGTCATTAATCAATTTTTGCAACTGAGTTAATAATTTTAAAATTGTAGTTTTATTAGTAGGAATGGTGGCTGTTTCAATATGAGGAAATAATCCCTTGACATAACAAGAATCAGTATACAAATTAAATTTAGAATCTTTCAAAGCTGTAAAAGTGTAAAGGATGGCTTGTAGTTTTGTTTTTTGTGTCAAAGTCTCTCAGGTTTTTAACACATGAGACTTGCCATCAATAATTGTTACGGCTTTTTTATTAGAAGAACCGTCAGTAAAGACCAAGGCTGTCCCCTCGTGGGGAGTTAAAGAACAGTTATGAGGAAATATTATAGGATTTCACTTAACAAATTGTAACAAAGGATTTTTAGGTAAATGAAACAAAATATGTCCCCTATAATCAGTTAATGCTATTTGCCAATCATCACTAGTTTGGAACAAAGTTTGAAATTGTAACTTATCATAAGGAACAATTATATTGTGTATATCATGTCCAAATCATTTAACACTTTTATGCCTTCCATTTATTATAAGTAAGACTACTAAGTAAGGATAAGAAGCCAATATTTTTTTAGACGACACTGGTAGATAAAGCCATTCCATCGGTCCTTCTTGCCACAGACCTCTTGTGGGAGTATGGAGAGTGCCCAGAATAATTAAGTCCTAAGGCAGGCGGTAGTCTATTCTTTTAACCTTTTGAGACTCAATATCCTTTTTTACAAGGGACAAGGATTTTTTGGCCTCTGATGTTAGAATTTTCTTAGAATTGGGAGAATTTTCCTGTAAAATATTGAACAAAGGTTTTACAACAAGCACTTGGATTTCCCCTGTGTGATCCAAATCCACCACTCCAGGAATAATGGAAATTCCTTGTAGGGACAAGGAACTTCTGCCTAATAGCACACCCACTATTCCTTCCGGGAGAGGGCCCTTAACTCCCATTGGAATTGGGTTACTGGAACATCCGGGGTTAATATTGTTGTGGTGGAGGAACAGAGATCCAGTCCTGTGCTCCCTGTGGTGGCTCGGATGAGTTCTGTGATGGAACAAAAGGAATGAATGAGTTTATGGTGGAGGCTGCTTCTATTGTTATCTGGGGCCAGGGCTGGCCCCTCTGGCCATTTCTCTGGTTTGGGATGGCCTGTTGTTGTACTAATAAAGTGCACTTTATGAAATTTAGACCGATGCTCTTTTGCCCAATGAAATCCTTTTTGACACCTTGGACACAAGGACTTTGTTTGATAAGCCCCAGCAGGCTATTTTGTTGGGGAATTGACTATCCCCTGTTTAGTTGGACAATTTGTACTGAAATGTCCTACTTGCCTACAATTAAAGCAAGTTGATAAAGTAATACCTTTTTGTTTATTATTAGTTTCTCGCATACCCTGCACAACCTGAGAAAAGTTTTCTCTTTTCAAGGCAACAGCTATAGCCATGCCTTGCATAAAAGTCGGACTTACAGCTGCACATTGTCTAATATAATCAGGACACAAAAAGTAGCATGTCTTTCACATGAATAGGTCCAGGTGCACAAAGGAGACCCCCACTCTCAAAAATGAAGAAAAACAACCACAAATTGTCTCTTTGTTTTTTATGCTTGATTACTGTTCCCTAAACCAGTTTTTTATGTGCCCTTGGTTTTTAATTACATAATCTTGATATAACATCATTTAATGTTTAAACCCGAAACCATCATAATGATTTATTCCCTTTTAGTATTTTATGCTAATTTCAAACTAGTTTAAATTAAAACAATTGTTGCTAAGATTACACTTTCCTAACACCAACCGGCCTAATCCCAAAACTTGGAATGTGGCCCAGTTCAAAGTTTACTAGTCCACCTAAATCAAACTAAACCACATTTTTACAATAAAATGGCTACCTAAATTTTCTTTAATCTATATAAACTATTTCCTAAAACCTATATCTATACATTTCTAAAATCACATAAGAAAACCTGTGACCAGCACTAAGGATCCTCAATGTGACCCAGAGTTGAACTTAAATTGTTTAAAGGCAAAGATTGCAAACCATGAAAAATGGGAACAATAGACTCCCAAGTTTAGCTTGTTCATTCGAGTCTCAAAGTTTTCTGCTAGAGCCAACAGGAGTCTTTTCTGGTTGTAGTGCCAAGTAGAAAAGTAAGGAGGAAATGGGGTCAACAGCTCCCAAACACATCCTAGTGGTCTAGGGTCAACAGCCCTTCCTGATCCCTAATGCTCAGTGGACCTCCATGGCCGGCTCCCAACAAAACGGAACTCTTATAACTCTATTTATTTTCCTAAGATGAGGTCTTGCACATATTATAGGTTCAAGAAATGTCTGTTGGATAAATCAACCTCTCTGTGGTGATAATTAATCCTCCATGGTTTTTAAGCCAACAGTTAACTTTGTGTTATATGCTTTACTTTTTGACAACTAAGTATTATAACTTAGTTAGAACATTAAAATCTAGATCTGAACTTTTGTGCTTTTTTAGAGACCATGTTACAATATGTGACATCAGGTTTAATGTGGTCTAAAATCTTTGGCTGTGAAATTCTGCTTCGGTGAACATATTCCAAGGACATAACAAAGATTTATTCAAAAATTGACTCTAAAACATCTTTTAGAAATACAAAAAAAATGCTTAAAAATTATCTTTTTTCTTCTATATGACAGTCAACAATACTGCTATTATTGCCAAGGCAAACGAACAAAATGGAATAGGCTAGTCAGAAGAATTATAAAATTGAAGAGTTTCTAGGCTTAAAAATTTTAAGATAATGGCCAAAACAACAAAATTCACCTATTTTGGACATCAGGACATCATATGGTGGAGTAGGTAATTAGTCACCCCTTCACTCATTTCATTCAGCACACATTTATCTACTGAGAGTCTATTGTGTGTTGGGCACTGTGCTAAGTGCTTAGAGACAGAGATCATTAATGTATGAATATGAAGGGCTTTTCATGTACACAAAAGATTTAGTAGTTTATGCTGTAGGCAGTGGGGCAGAGGAATAACATGATTAGATTCGCATTTTTAAAAAAGATTACTAAAGTGATGATGTAGAGAATAGACTGAGTAATGGACAGATTGGAGTGGGAAAGTCCAGTTAGAAGATTATTGAGAAATGGAAGTCTGGAATAAGACATGGTTATAAGCACTAAAAGAAAGATATAAGGGGCAGAAGATATGACATGTTTTAAGCCTCCTGTCTTTTACAAGGATAGCAACATATAAAAGATCTTATAATATTTGAAACTGGAGAGTAAAAAAGGAAAAGGTGGAGTTTCCAGAGGAAGGTCTGCTGTCATGGTTGGTCAATTTAGATCGTCTCTTATCCCTCAAGAAGACAGCTTACTTTTCATGCCATGTTTACAAGAAACAAATGGCGAGTATCTGAAAAAGCAAGTGCAGCCTTTGGAATGTGTATACTGAGTCAGTTGAAATTAATTATGTTTACATTGGTTTAGGTAATTGTTTAAATATGTACACCCTTTCAGTTGTTATTTTGAAGACTGATTTTCTTCTCCTTCGTACTTAAACCCCAGACAAAAACCTCAAGAGTAAAATATAATGTCACTGTACTATGTTTTCCTTTGACTATAACTTACGTAACAAGTTTCAGATCATTTTCCCAAACTAAAATTAGCAATATTTAGGAAAAAACTTTCACACTTATAAAAGATCTAGTCTGGCAACCCTGCTTGGCATGTACTACATAACATAATCAGTACCTGGTACAAATGTCACCTTACAATAAGATTTGCTTTATCCTCTTTGCAGGACATCATCCTCTCCTAACTCTTCCTAACTTTCTAACTTTTACTGTTATGTCCACAGTGTTGCACTCTTTTCCAGCTGCTAGGAAGAGTCTCTGGTAAAGGTTGGAGGCTTTGATCACTAGGTAGACATTGATGGCTTTAAATTATGCTATTATCTCCCATTGCCTTCTTGAGTTTCACAGCAATTCCTTCCAGTGTATTCCAACTGAATTTCACCTCCAAAACACAAGTAGTTGTTGAGGTATCTTTTTCTTGTGATTCTTTTGACCACTCAATCATATAAGACTTTATATAAATAATAAAAGTACTACTGGATAATATGGTGCAATATTAATTGCTCTTTTATTCCCTTTGGAAAGAATGTGAACAATTTTTCCTTAATTCTATTCCAAGAAGAAAATGAAATAAACTCTTCTGTCATTCAGTTCCCTTCCTCTTGGTATCCTTGTGTTGTAAGTTCAAAAAACAGATACTACTCAGAAGCTATTTGGGAGGTAGAGATGAAATGATAGATCCAGAAAGAGGTAAACAAAAGAATTCTGAAATGAGAGATGTTATAAGATGGGTGGCTATTCAAATTGAGAAAAAAGATTCATGCCTCCCCATGTCAGGGGAGTGCCCAGGTAGTACTATTATTAATATTCTGAGTAGTGGTCTCACTCTGTCACACAGGCTGGAGTTCAAAGACACAATCACAGCTCACTGCAGCCTCATACTCCTCGACTCAGGCAATCCTTCTGCCTTAGTCTCCCAAGTAGCTGGAACTATAGGCACACACCACACCTGGCTAAGTTTTTAAACATTTTTTGTAGAGATGAGGTCTTACTATGTTGCCTAGGCTGGTCTTGAACTCCTAGGCACAAACGATCCTCCAGTTTTGGTCTCCCAAAGTGCTGGGATTACAAGTGTGAGCCACCGTGCCCAACTTCAGGTATTATTGTTTATTTTTCATTGTTTAATTTTAATTTTAATGGCGAAGATCTATTTGGCCTACTTGAGTTACTACCAATTGGTTAGTTAATTGTAGGATGACCATAAAAGGTAGCCATTTAATTTGTGGTCTTAAAGATTTCTGCCTGAAGTGTCTGTCTTTCAATAGGTGGCAGAGGACCAGATCAGCAACATCACTCTGTAGCAGAAAGAACAAAGTTAACTGTGTTAAGTGCTTGACTAAGGGTTAGATCTTTCCTGTTTGCTATGCATGATATTCCCTGGATATTTATTTAACACTAGGCAGAGTTAAAGGCTCTTCTAGATTGGACTAAGTTTGAATTTCTTGCTGTTGTGTTTAAAGGGAGCACTGAATAAGTTACAATATTAACATGATTAAGAACACAGAAATAATGTAGTGTTTTTCACTGGAATGTGATAAGGTGAATTTATAACCACTACACCTTTATAAATTCTAATTTTTCTTGTTTCAACCATCTCCATGAGGATAGGAACTGGTGCTTTTTCACATTGTACATCTAGACTCCTGCACATATGTTCATTAAGCAAATGAATGTCATGTGATATGGAGTTCAGGATTACTTGTATCATAGTTCTTTTTCACTTTGGTATCTATTGAATATCTGTTAGAGGATTTATACGTGCGTAGGTATCTTAGCCCATTAGGGCTGCTACAACTAAATACCATAGACTGAGTGGTTCATAAATAATGGGAATATATTTCTCACTGTTCTGGAGACTGGAAAGCCCAAGATGGAGGTGCCAGTGGATTCAGTTTCTAGAGAGGACTTTCTGGTTCATTAGATTTTGCTTTCTCCCTGTGTCCTCACATGGCAAAAAAGGCAAAGTAGTTCCCTGGGGCTTCTTTTATAAAGGTCTGATACCATGATTTAATCACTTCCCAATAACTCTACCTCCTATTATCAATTTCAGCATATAAATGTTGGGAACACAAATATTCAGATCACAGCAAAGATATTTGGCAGTTGTTCTATAATATCTAGAAGGTAAAGTTCTCCTTCAATTAGTACCTGTAGCAGTTCTAATCCACATAAAAGACCCCAAAAATACAAAAATAACACGTGTCCTAGATGTAACTGGCCACCAACTGGTTACCTTTCTTTCTACTCTGCAAAATTTAGAGCAAGTTTCAGAGCTTAATAGCATCATCTGCTATATAAATATATCTCACAAACCACTATGACCAGTAGAGATTTAAGTACCCACTTGACAAGCAAATAAAGCAGGGGTTAATTGAGTAGTCCTAAGCATTTGCATTTATCTCTGAGAAAATCCTTATCAGACTTGGACATCTTCCTGTCTTTCCTGGTCTTTCCCTCCTCTCTACCTCTCCCTCCTCATTGTACCTTTATTTTATGCAAAGCTACTTACATCTGCCAGGCTACTCCAATATTGTTATGATGTTCTAATACCTATCTGCTGTTGTTTTAATATCCAAATACCTATCACTTCACCCCATGTTCAAATATGAGATAATATATTATATTGAAGAAACTTTGCATCTACTAGAAAAAAAAAATCCAGCAGTGTGAACCTTCCTTAGGAAACTGTGAATGTGGGTGTGTTGGAGTAGGAATGTGAGTAAACAAATATTTTTTTTCCTGTCTCAATAGCTTTCCTGTCACATGTGCAATTTAAGCCTAGAGTATATATTGTTTTCATACTGGTTCTGTCAGCTTCTCTTTAGAGCAGTCTTTCCTTTCTATTGTCTTGTTTTCTCTGCTTAGCAGTTTGTCCTTTTTACTGCTTCACATTCTGCTGCAGCAAGCAATTTAAAAATCTTTTTTTTTCCTCTTTAACATTACAACTCATTTATGAATAGAGCTTATAACAAAAACAATTTTGGGATATATAGAGAACATCAGTCTCTGCACAAGTGAAATTTTATTTCAAAAATGAAAAAATCAAGTTATGATCCTGAGCTATGCCTTATCTACTGTTCTTGTCAAGGTTTTTAGTTGAGAAGCAAAAGAAAGTAACTCTGGGGGATTTGAACAGAAAGGAAATTTTCTAAGAGCTAATTGTGTTAGCATGTGGGATCTGAGAAGCTTTTAAACACTAGCTCAGAAAACCAGAAGAAACAATGAAAGACTAGACAATCAGAATTAAAGTAAAAAAAAAAAAATGAATCCACATAACCACTGGTACCATTTCTCAGTACTACCAGGTTCACCTAGCACAGCTTTTGTCTCTGAATGTCACTATGAACTTCTAGGACCTAGAAAAAGTTTTTACTAATCTTGTCTCCTTGCTTCACTTGTTCTAGGATTGCTGCTTATTATTGGCTCAGCTGAGGTCTTCTGCTCATGACTATGCCCTGACTTTCTCTATTAGTAAATTAAGACATAAGCATACATGTAACCCATAGAACTTTAATAATTACTTACAAGGGAGGCTGGGAGAGATCATTATTTGTCCTTTTAGGTTTTCATGGTCTTTCTAACTACCAAGACCTATGAGTAAAAATATTCTTCAAGCACAGGAAGAAGGTTTTACTTTTCTTGAGGAAACAAAACAAAATGACAATGAAAGCTCCAAATGTTCCATACAACATGTAGAAATTTCCAAATTGGATTTGACTAAATTGCATTTAACTCAATATTCTACATTTGAAAATATATGCAGATGAAGGATTATTTTTAAAAGTTTAGAGACATGCCTCAAGAATTTCTGACCCCTTTTTGGCAAAAGTTGACTTTTAATCATCTTGTCATTAACCAATTTGCAATTTATAATTGTATTTTTATAACATGTTGGGTGTTGTTAAATGATATTTAATGTATGATATTATATTATGTATTACTGTATGTAATGGTATTATGTATGGTAATTATAAATTATGGTAATATAAGATGATATGTATGTATTAATGTAAACATATTCAAAACACACACTTTAAAAAAAAAGAATTGAACTTTGACCTTTTAGCTTTCCTAGGCTTGCAATATCTTCACTTTGCAATATAATGTTATTAGCTTTGGTCTTTCCCCCTTTCAACCTCTATGTTTTAAGGTAAATATTTAGAATCTGTTGTTTGGTCCCATAATAAATGTGGCTACTCGCTGACTGAATTGCAGGTCTTTAACATTTTGTGATACAGGACTAGAGTGGCATTTTCAGTCACTAAGTTACTCAGCAATAGCATTTTGGGCATCATACTCTGTAATCCTCCTCTCTTCATTGAAAGGGTGTTACGTCTCTCCTTGGGAGCTTCCATATCAACTACTTCTCTTACATCAAATGTGTGGTTAGTAATTGACACCTCTGGAATTTCAGCTTATTTTGCTTCTTCTTTGTTGCTTTCTTGCTTCACTTGCACTTTCGCCCTATATTATTTCAGGCTTCCTTCTGTAGCATCAGATAATCCCTTGCACCATTTCTGTTTCTTTCCTTGTGTCTCTTCACACCGATGTCATAGTTTGGATCACTCTCTCCATCATTTTTGCCAACTATTAGATTAATGGAGAAAGTCATAAAAACATATTCAGTTACTCAATTTTACTGATGGATCCCTTTTCTACTGGGCAATAATTTTATTCTCTTGTTGACACACAGCCAATTGACCTATATAAAGAATATTTTAAAGTGTGTTGCTTTCATTACACTGGCACTTCCCAAAGTGAAACCACTGCCTCACTTATTGATCCTCAATTCTGATCCTAAAGAAAAGAATAAATTTATTAGGGTAAATCCTAATGTCCTAAAAAGAACATAATCTTTAAGTCAAATGTATTTGACAATATATCTTCCTTTTAACTCTGTGTCCACAGGCATATATGTTCATTTCTGTATCTTACTTTCTCTATCAATAAATTAGGTAATTGCACCAACTCATATAACTATTATAATTACATTTCAGATAATTTATCCAGCTTCAATGTATTTCCCTGTCCCTTTAATGGGTGAACTTTGAGACATTTCTATTTTCTCTCTTTTTTTCCTTTTAGAGATCTATTTTTTACTTTCTAGTTAGACTCACAAATATTATTTCATAGATGATTCTCAATCTCAGTGTCCCAGATCTCATTCCTGATTATCTGTTCTCTACTTAAGTGAGAAAAATGGAACCAAACCCTGCTCTATCTACATTTCATCAAGCAAAACTATAAATTATAAATTATAACTATAATTTCAATTTTTTCCTTGAGACTTTGAAGTTTGATCTGCCCTTGAGATTAGAAAAAACTTATCTGCTCTGATAAAAATCCTGAGATAATTATGAACCTTGTGCATTAGCAGCTGTCATCACAAAATCTATTTGCTGTTTGACAAAATTTAACATAAAGAGTATTGGTAATGTAATGTTTCCTTGCTTGTTGTCTTGCTTGTTTTGTTATCAACAGGAATTTTATTATTGTATATAACTGAAACATATTGTATACATTGGAAAGGAAAAAATATCATTTTTGTATCTTGAAAAGCGTACAAAACTATCACTTTACTCAATTTGATTTCCTGGAATCTTCTGGGGGAAGAAAATCATCCAGAGCACTGTTAACACAGGCCGTTTTTGGAAAATTCCAGATGAGTAAAGACTCCAGAAGAGTCTTCTCATGTACAGTGGAAGGGGGCAAGGATTCTATAAAGAAATAGCAGTGGTGTCATCTGAAATTCTGGCAGTGTTCATAATAGCTGGTCAACTACGGTACATGAAAGAGGCAGGGCATGTTCTTGTGAATGTGTAGCTTGCTAATTTTTAGTCTGAATTCATCTTGACTTATAGAAAAGTCTGAGTTTATCATAATGAAGTTCATCATGATTGGTGGAAAAGAAAAGTTAGTGGCTAAGGTCATGTGCTAAATGGAAAAAAAAGGGAAGATCTAAGGGACAAGAACAGGAGAGGAGCACTGTGGATTAGTCTCACCCTCCTGGGACTTTTACACTTTTTAAGAAGCAGAATAAAATGCAGCAGCAACACACACATTTAAAGTGATGCTAGCATGGAGTAGAATATTTAAAAATTCTTTGTTTGCATCTTTCAGAGGTACTTATTCATTGATCAGTCCAATTTTTTCCTATCCATGAAACCATTGGTTAAACAACCTTTCAAAAATAAATTTTTCACCCAAAAACTTCTGGGAAAAATATGTCTAGCTATTATGGAATACATTTTTGAACTGAGACATAACATTTATTTTATTCATAAGAGAATGTATTTAGTCTCCCACAGCAGAACAGTTTTGAGCTACAAACTGAATTTCTATTTTCCAAAAACTGTTCAGCTAGCTGTAAATTTTGCAGAGTACAATATGCAACTTATCAGGATTTCAAGATTCTGTGTGGAGGAGAAAAATAATCAGATATCCTAAAAAATGTTTATAAAAATATGTGAATAGAGTAATACAGTAGCTGCCTTAGGGGAGGAAGTTTTGATAATGACCACATATATGTAGTGGAGAAATTTAAGAGTTGTAATTGTGTATTTTATGGTGTATCTGCTCTCTTTATAAAACCTTAAATTCTACATTATCTTTCACAATTGTGTTTGTATTTGGTATGGAATAGGAACTTGAGATACAGAATAACTTAAATGAGAGCAGGGAAAGGGGGGCGGTTTTAATTGAGTTACACATACAAAATTGAGGGGAATTTTTCAGATAATATTGCGATTCTTAGCAACAGAATGATATTATTAGTGATTTGTTGACTATTAATATCAGTAACTAAGTATGAAATAATGAAGAAACATGTCCTTTTTGTAATTTTTCACCACATGCATGTGATAATGGTAGCATAGTTTATGCAACCAAACATTAGCTAAGATTATGCACCTAAGAAAATATCACTTCAGAAGAGAGTAGCACTGATGAACAAAGTTCATTTCGTTTGTAACTGTTTGACTTTACATTTGTACATCAAAGACTATGTTACTGTGAGACTAGATTTTAAAAGAAACAGCTTAGAGAATTTTATTCCAAATAACCTCACTCTAAAAATATCATAACAAGTAAAATTCATACTTGTTCAAAGACTGTATGATGCACAATCTTTCTTCATAAAGAAAAATTATAGTGAGCAAGAAAATGTAAAAACACCAACATATTAACTATTTTAGTTTTTTGGTTTTTATTTTCAACATTGTGCATCTGGTAAATATAAATATTTGGGAGAATGAATAAAGTCTAAAATATGCCCTTTTTACATTTTATGACAATTTGATTGTTATATTTAAATAATAAAGTAGTAAATTGTTTTGATATATTTTATTTCTGTGTTTTAGAAAATATATATTTATATGAATAATATACTATAAGGCTTGGTATCTGTAAAGTGTGTATATGCACACACATAAATAGTGTGTTTGTGTGTGTGTATATATATGTATATGTATTATCCATACAAGTATGTATATAGACTACTAATTTTTGTATTTGAAGGTATAAAAAATTTTAATTGTTTATATAGTTGCCTCTCAATGAATTTTTAATAAATCAATTTAAAAAATGCCTGGATAATCAAAACATCTTAGTTGCACAAAAAAGTGCAGCTAGCACATTGTTGGTGTATTTTCTCATTTCCTCTTGTTGATAAATGTTGCAGATCCCTGGCATGATTAATGCTTTTCAAAATATGGTCCCTGGGCCAGTAACCTTATCATCACCTGAACACTTGTTGCAAATCTGGGTATTAACATAGCCTCCCAGTGATTCTATGCAGACTAAAGTTTGAAAACCACTCTCCAGGCTTAAGTACTGGGCCCTTGCTCCCATGTTTATACTATGTTGCCTTGCCCCTTTCTTCCTACAGAATGAAACATCTTCCATTACACTCCTGGGACAATTACATTTTATTCCTCTAGAATTTATTCCAAGAGACCTAAGCACTATAAATCTGTGGTAGTTTTTGAAGGTGGAAAGTTAGGTACTTGTAGATATAACTAAAACAGACATGTGAGGGCCTTGTGAACAGCAGCAGGTGTTGCTTTACTACACAAGGTAGGGAAATAGAGCATTCACGTAAAAAGATGAAGAGAGAGGCAGAGACATAGTAAATACTCATCTTTATTCTTACATTGTTCTTGGTTCTGGTCCCAGTATTTCTGGCTCTATTTTTTTGTTCTTGAGTTTCGTGGGGGTATTCCTGTATACTTGTCATAATTCACTCCCTGCTTTACATTTTTGAAATTAGATAGATCTCTATTTCTTGAAAACAAATAATTCTTACAAGAAAGTTCTGAATATTACCAGTTGTTTACCTGTTTAAAGGAAAATAAAAGTGGTCAAGTATTGAAAGTGGCTAAACACATTTGTAATTAATTGGTAAATGCAGTAATTTAAATAAATCTTTTCAAATACAAGTAAAATGCTAAAAGCAAACAAACCAAAGATATACTTTGAACATTGTGAATAACTGTTTTGTACTTATTAAACTGTCTTATGGATGACATTTCTAGAACACCTCCTGCTTGTTCTAGTTTAAGTGAATCAATCCCACAATGCCTTAGAGATTTCTGGATGTAGTAGGAAAAAAATAAAACCCTCAAAGTTTTAGTTTCTTGTTATTTCTTATTTTATCTTATACATTCTATTTAATACTTCAGATCTCATGTTTTTTTAACTGTAAATTGAAGAAAATATCTGCATTGCAGTGTTGAGGTATGGCATGAAATAACTGTATGTGGGAGAAGTTTTCATAAAATACCTCTTAAGAAGTCTTCCTAGCCGGGTGCATTGGCTCACGCCTGTAATACCAGCACTTTGGGAGGCAGAGGATTGCCTGAGTTCAGGGGTTCAAGATCAGCCTGGGCAACTTGGCAAGACCTTGTCTCTGAAATAAATTTAAAAAATAGCCAGGTGTGGAGGCACATGCCTGTAGTTCCAGTTACTTGGAAGGCTGAGGCAGAAGTATTGTCTGAGCCCAGGAGGTCGAGGCTGCAGTGGCCAGGAGCATGCCACCGCACTCCAGCCTGAGTGACAGAGTGAGACTCCAACTCAAAAAAAAAGAAGTCTTCCTACATTATTTTCATTAATATTTTTAAATTGGCATCTTATTAATACCAACATACAGGTAACAGCTTTGATGGTTGCTGTGACTAGCTTATTAGTTTAAAAGTATTTTTTGTATATTTAATATTATTTATATTTTAGTATCTTGACTAGAAATATTCTTTCATAGAAAGCCAAAATGCTACTTATATTTTTGTTTCACATATCAATAACTGCAAATAGAATATTAAAAACCCTTTCTTTCCATTTTTCTAGGAATTTGTGAAATGGGCCTTACACAGATTTAAAAACTTATAACCATAAAGGAAAATGCCCAGATTGCATTACATTTTATTATAAGTTCATACAATATGTTCGGTGATAACAAAACTGACAGTAGAATTCTTGTCTTTCATTTTTAATGAAATAAAAACTTACCTCATAGGCAATTTTCAGGACTTAAAATTAAAAAGTAGCACCGACTCTCTGAAACTGTAAGAATGAAAAGTCCAGGAAGACCTACAACCCAAACAAGCCTTCAGTAGGCTTTGCCTCTGGCACACTTATACATGCATGAATTCCTTCCCTACTGAATATCCTGAAGTACTTCTGCTGCATTATGCTCAATAAAGTGAGCTAGTTTTTCTCTTTTTATCAGCGATTGATGTTATTAGTAATGACCTTTTCTTTTGCAACAAGATTTATTAACAGACAAAACTAAAGAAGAAAAGGGGAGAAAACACAAATACCACTGAAGGGTATTCATCCTTCTTGTTTCTACTTTTCTTCTTCTCCATGCAATTCACTGTTTCCTGATGAATCCACAGCCTTGTCATCACAATGGACTGCTCCAATGAAAACATCTGGAACTTGGCTTTTACAGTTGCCAGTCAGATTATGCCACACATCTCATAGTCTGTGCCCACATAAAATAACTGTTGGGGCTTTGTCACTCCTTCAAATTATACCAGCTCTAAGTGAAGTCAGCACCGTAAGCTAAGCATACTCACCATCCAGGTTTGCACGCATGAAACCTGCTTTTAAACTTTTGTCACAAATGCCCCAGTGCCTTCTTTCTTAACTCTCTGCATTTTTTCCCCACTCATCTGTCACTATCAACATCTGCTTACCCTAAATCAGATTCTAAGTAACTTATATTACTAAGGAAAGACACAGAAACATGTCTTAATTCACTAGTCGCTGAATGTTAACTAATATCAAGACAACCTCTTTTGCTTGTCATCATTGTTGTTGTCTTAGTATGAAATACTAATTAATAATTCTAAGCTTTGGTATGGAAATTTTAAATTTGTTGAGTCTATACTACACACAAGCAAAGTGTTAGATACTTCAGATACTCTCATTTCATTTTTCTTAGATAATTCTGTGAAGACTATTTATTATTGCCTTTCCTACATGAGAACATTGATACCCAGAGAGATTTAGCTTGAAATCACTCATCACAAAATTTTTTGGTTCCTAGTTATTTTGCTTCACAATTCTTCTCTGTAAGCCTAAAATCAACATGCTCATTCACATGATTATTCAACATGTTATTCATATGATTGAGACTTGACCTATTCTACCCAGTCTCACCACCAGCCTAACACCCCTGTTTCCCTACTTTGGTCTCATTTTTCCCAACTTTTGTACTAGAAATTCCTACTCACATGTCATGTAGTCCTTAAAATTTGGTGTGTATATATATTAAAAATTGTTTTTCTTGTACTTCTTTTAGTACAACTAAATGTCAGTGTGTGTTTCTCTACTTTTTAAAATGACAGCACCACTTTGGCAATTACCTTGTGGGTGTTCTCCTGCTTGGTTTTCTAAATTCAGTGATTATAGACTAAATATATTACCAGACAAGTCACTAAAATGCAAGATTCTGATCACTTCTTTCTCTCTTCTCTAATATTTGATGAATGTATGTTTACAAGACTCCGTTTTATCTAATGTATACCTGAAAGCATGGACTGAGAGTGAGAACCATTTTGTTCTGTTCTTAAGTCTTAACACAATGGTGAGAAAGTAAAAACTGTGCCCTGGAAGAATGCATACTTTAAATAAAGATTAACTTTGCTGACTTTGTTATACTAGGAATACAGACCTCTTAAGCATGAACAGTATTGGCCCATTGTAATCTCAAAATAAACTCCTGAGGGTAGTGAGACCACATGACTCAGTGCCCGGTGACCAGACCCCCTCAGGGTCTGCAAGAGATCTGCAAGGGGTCAAGAAGGAAGTCACAGCAGTAACATCTACCTGATTGTTATATCTCCAGGGATGAGGATTTAAGTCAGGGGCCTGGGGACTGTGGGGCCACGCTGACCTTAGAGTGCTGGCCCTCTTCCTGTTTATGGGAAGTGATTTTTTTCTTAAATAAATCCTTTCTTCCTTTATCTTTTTGTGGGTTGCAAATCTTTGCATTGCTCAGATCTCTTGATGCTGGTATGCACCTCTGGCACACTGGCTCCAGTGGTGTTGTGCTCCTCCACACACTAACAATACCATTTTTATATTTTTAAGTATTCTTACATTGAATTAAGACAGACAGAGTGTACAATATAGGGGTTTCCTCCAGTTGACACTATTTCCTCAGCTTTTTAAAAATGTGTAGACCACATCTTTCTATCCAATAATGTGTTATTTATCTAAACCCATCTGAGAGGACATTGCTTTTGGAAATCACACAACCAAATCTAAGTGACTTACTCCTTTTACTGTCTTACTTTCTGCTTTCATTTTGTTTTCATTTTTTGTGTATTATCTGTATGAATGGGGCAGTGGCAGCACTTAAAAATAACATGTGCCAAGGATTATTCTAAGCATTTTTCATTAAAATGCACTATCATATTGAAAGAGTCACAACACAATTATTAGGTAATTAGGGCTATCCCCATTGACAGATTGAAATGCTGAGGATGAGTAAACCAGAGAATAGCACAATCCAAAGCTTACACATACACACACATACACACACACACAACAAATTTGGATGTTAGGTGTATTCATTGTTAAACACACAAACAGACACAAACACATGCAATGAATACATCTCACATCCAAATCTTGACTTCTAAATCTCATTTTTCAACAAAAGGAACTAGGGCTCTTTAGAGAAATGGCTTATTTTGATGAGAAACCTGGAGAAATTTGTAGTCAAGATCTCAAGATAAATGTTAACATGATCAGACAGAACTTAAAGGAAAAATAGGATATTTGCATAGGCTCAACATTCTCCTCCCTTTCAAGTATTTATTAATTGCTGAGAAGATTTAAACATACATCCACAAATTCTTTGTACTCTTCCCTTGAGTAAGTGAAGCTTGACTTCCCTTTCTTCAGAGTAGTCTGAATGGATTTGGGTCTAACAAATGGGTTATGGAAAAGAAAAACGTAACTTTATAGAAAAGACATCAGGTAGACATCACCCTTATCAAATGATCAAAGTTAATATTATCAGTAAAAATTCATGTTGCTATTATGTAACTCCTGGTGTTATGCAAGAAATCCATAAACCCAAGTTAATCATAAAACATCAAACAGACCCAAATTGAAGGACATTAGGCGAAAGTACTCTTTAAATACCATGAAAAACAAGGACAGACAGAAACTGCCACAAGTTGGAGGAGATTAAGGAGATGGGGTAACAAAATTAAATGTGGATCTAGGAACATAATAAAGACATTAGTAGAACACCAGTAAAATCTGAATAAAGTCTATCATTTAGTTAATAGTATTAATTTCTTCATTTGGAAAATACACTATGGTTATGTCCAATGTTAACATTAGGAGAAGCTGGATGAAGGGTATATGGAAACTCTGTATCACCTGTGCAACTCTTCTATAAATCAAAAAGCATTTCAAAACAAAAAATATTAATTAAAAAAAGCCTCCCTTCCTTACTATGAACAAAAGTCTACTTCCAAAAACCTAGTTCCACAACCATAACCATTAGAGAATTTGCTAGATTTAAGAGCTTTCTTTGAAAACGATCCACCATACTTCAAGGTAGAATTTGTTTCAGTTATACTTGAATTCTAGCTTGTGACAAAGCTTAACAATTAAGAGGCTAAATACTATTCATTGCTTTAAAAAATTGATAGATTGCTACTTGTAAACTGAAGACAAATAATTCCATTTCTTTCCAAAACTTTGAGGAAAAAAGACAGTCCTATTTCCCTGAGCTACTCATATTACCTGCCTATTTTTTTTTTTTTGAGTTGGAGTTTTACTCTGTCACCCAGACTGGAGTGCAATGGCTGCTCTCGGCCACTGCAGCCTTGACCTACTGGGCTCCAGCTATCCTTCCACCTCAGCCTTCCAAGCAGCTGGAACTACAGGCACGTGCTACTACGCCCGGTTAATTTTCTTGATTTATTGTAGAGATGAGGTCTCACCAGGTTGCCCAGGTGGGTCTCGAACCCATGGGCTCAGACAATCCACTCACCTCAGCCTCCCAAAGTACTGGCTTACAGGCTGAGCCACTGAGCTCGGCTACCTATTTTGAGAATGTCCAGCAGACAACTACTTAGTTTATTTTCTTTCCAGCTGAAAAACAGAATTCCAGATACACTACTTAGTTTCTGTTGTTAATGTGATTCTTGTAGGTATTGTTAGATACTGCTTCCCCCACATTCAGTCATTAATATAGCACTACTTCAAATTATAGTTTTTCTGTGAAATAATGCCAGCTGTTTCACAAGGCTGAAAAAGTGAAGTCAAAGAACTCTTCTTTCTCAATACAACAAAATATCTCTTTATGCACTACCGAAGTCTGATTTTCATCCACAAATATTTCAAGAATCATTTATTAATATACAAGAGATATGCAAATCTTTTCCTTGTGACAAGGGCAACCACAACTTTTAAAGCTTAAATGATTGATTTTAACAGCTAAGTGCCCTGATTTAATTTTTTAACATTTATTTTGAAAAAAAAAAAAAGTGTTTTCCTTCAGTGGCCCTAGAAAAAAAATGACACGTTTATGAATAATGTGAAATATAACATGTTTACAAAGTGATTATTTTTAATATATTTGTGTTGCCATTTAAAACTATTCTGATAAAGCAATATTTATGTTTTGACTTTTATGATCAGCATAGTAAATATCAGCCTCGATACCAGATCACCCTTAGATGATTATTGCATAGAATAGAGCCAACTCTCTGCTAAAGGTAAATATTAAAAATAGGCCAGGGCAGTGGTTCATGCCTGTAATTCCAGTACTTTCAGAAGCCAAGGCAGGAGAATCACTAGAACCCAAGTTCAAGACCAGCTTAAGCAACATAGAGAGACCTCATTTCTATAGGGGGGAAAACTCCAAAAAAAAGTTAGCTGAGCATGGTGGTGTATACCTATATTACCAGCTACTCAAGAGGCTGAGGTGAAAGGATCACCTGAGCCCAGAAGGTCAAGGCTGCAGTAAGCCATGACCATCTGTGCTCCAGTCTGGGCAACAGAGTGTGACACTGATTCAAAAATATGTATATATTAAAAATATACAAGTCAGTTTGGCTATTGAGATTTCCATTCAAGTCACTTGAGTGCTTGTTAGAGCATACACTGGAATATAAAATTAAATGGAAATAAACAAGACCCTAACGGCGTCCTAACAGTGTCCACACGATGGAAGATGTGGGCGAGCTGGGGAAAGGGGAGATATGCAAAGGCAATTCCACTGCAAGTGTAAGTGATCATGGCGGAGTATCCAGAGTGCAGGAGGACACAGGAGAGAATTTAACTGTGCCTGGTGAATGCCTTCCTAGAGCAGGTGGACAAAGGCCCACATCTAGAGGAGGGGCAGGGTTGGTCAGGTTGGGGAAGGAGTAGTGTGGCTAGAAAAATCATTCCAAGCAGAGAAATTCATGCATGTAGGCTCACAAAGGCGTGAAATAAAGGATGATGATGAGGAAATGGCAAGCACTTCTATGTGTTTGTGTTTATGAATTGCAGAAAAGATGGCAGGAGATGAGTCCAGTAAGCTCAACTGGGGCAAATTCATGAAAACACAGTGCAACACTGTTTTTAGTGTTATTGTGGTTTGAAAAAAGGACTTATATTAACTTTGGTAAAGTTATTCTTCTCATATCTGTTGTGAGGAATAAAAACTGCATGTAAAGCTTCTAGTAAGAGTGTTGCATTTAATAGGCAAATAGTAAATGATAGAAGTAGTTGTTTTGCTGTTATCATTGTTGCTGTTGTTATTATCATGAACATACAGCAGTAAGATTCTGCCGGCATATTTTAAACAGGAAATTAACATGATCATATTTGTGATTTGAATGGGTATGTGTACACACCATTGACTCCTTTGTTATGAACTTTAAGTGTTTTTCCTTTCTTTTTAAGAATATAGGGCTATGGATACCACAAAATTCAATCAGCCTAATTCTGAATTTGGAAAAGGGTGAATATTTTGGAGAAAATGTTTTCTATTTTGGTCTTTATCATCATCAGTTCTCCAAGCTTGTTTTCAGACTCTTCCTTTTTCTTCTACTGCTAACATATACTGTTTTTAGGTCCTATCATCTCTGTTATCTTCATTTTCTCCTCATTTTGTTCTACTTTCTCTACTGCCACCACTGTTACTTTCCAAAAACAGAATAAGAAGTGGTTTTCAGCTGGCAGTTAAGTTAGAAGTCTGATGTTAGTCAGAGGCGATCATATAAAAGAGAAGGGGCTTTTTAGAGAGTCAAAGGCTCTGACCATAGAACACCTCACTTTACATTTACTGAATCCACAGCTGGGTTGTGGTTTAATGTGGTAATTGGGATTTAGTATGCATGATACAGTGTTTAACTGTCCTCAGTTGTTTCCCCAGTCTCATCAATAGAATTCCATGGAATTAACCACAGTTATGTGAGAATTCCTGTTCATTCTATGAGAGGAGTGAGCATCTGATCCTCATGAACCTTTAAGCTTAGTCATGTGATATGCTTTGGCCAATGGATGTGAGCAGCCATTCCATGTCCTGTGATTAAGCAAAAGCTTTAAATTTGACTGTTTGCTTTGTCTTAGCCTCTCTGTTTCTCCTGTGGTATCCTCTACACTGAAAACTGCATGACCCATATAGAGGCGGCTTCTTCACCCTGGTTCCTGGAATCCAAAGCCAAGTTAAACAGAGCCCTGCCATCCCAAATTCAGCCTGCAGTCCTCATGTGAGTGAGAAACAAATGTTCTTGTTGTAAGCCTCTGAGAACTGAGGGTTGTATATAATTGCAGTGCAAAAGCTGACTGATAAAGAATGCCCAGATCTGAAGCCTCTTATGTCACACTATAAAATCAACTGGCTGTTTCTATGATAATTAATACATATTTATTTCTACACAGATTGAAATCCATATGAAAATGCATTATGCCAATTCTAAACCTCTGAGTCATGTATTTCATTTAAATAACACTTTGGAAATCATAATGGAATAGTACCTTAGAAAAGTGTGGTCCATATACCCTAAATTTCCTAGTTACTTTACCCTGATTAATGTTCTCCTCCCACCCTGTTTTTTAGAGCTGAATCATAAAGTTAGTTAAAATTAACATTTATTACATGCTAGGAGGTCCTTGAAAGTAAAAATTATATAATTTTTTTGCTATGTTTAACTGACTTGGAATCTCAATCTTTAAGATAAAATTTTTAATTATTTTGTAATTCTTAATCTTTATTATTTTATTATAAAATTATATTTAAAAGAATACATTTTAAAATTTCAAGTGGCCACCATATCTTGACATTGTGTCTGCATTAGGTTTATAATTATACACATGTGTATTATACAAGGCACAAAAATCCTAAAACTTCTCTTATAATTAACAAATATACAAAAGGATCCATCTATTTTATTTCTACTTATACAAAACATAAACATTTTCAAAGATATGCCACATAATGAGATGCAGAAAATATTTTTTGAAAATAAATAAAAACATTTCTGTCTTTGGTGTCTGCCATTAATAATAATAAACATTCATACTTACAAAAATAAATATTTATAGGCTAAAGTTTCAGTGAGTCAGGATGATTTGATTGCATCTTTTATTATTATTATTTATTTATTTGAGTCAAAGTCTCACTCTGTCACCCAGGCTGGAGTGCACTGGCATACTCACTGCTACCGCAACCTCGACCTGCAGGGTTCAGGGGAGCTTTCCTCCTCAGCCTTCCAGGTAGCTGGAACCACAGGCATGTCATCATGCCTGGCTAATTTACAAAGTCTTGCCATGTCATCCAGACTGGTCTCTAACTCTTGGACTCAGGCAATCCTCTCACCTTAGCCCCTCAATGTTGAGATTACAAGCATGAGCCACTGAACCAGGTCACTTTGATTATATATGTATCAAGGAACTATGTGTAAAAGTTGTATGTATTTGTCTAGTGTATAAGATTATACTTTGTATCATTGTGATGCTTCTGTAGTCTGTGTAATCTTATCATCATAAAAAACTCGATATAACATTCTGGTTTATATTACCCTTTTATTCCATATTCAGGTATAAGAAGGACTCTATTAATCAAAAATGTCTAAGTGGAAAAATTGTCAATAATGCAAGCAATAAACTAAATGACTGTTACTGTAAGAAAATAATGGCTATTTTGCCACCTTGAATTCACTAAACTATGATCTCGTTGTGTTATTGAATGCTAGTATGCATGGTAATTTTATATCTTCTTACATCCTTGCAAGGCATACTTATGCCCCATTTAAATGCTATCCTCTTCCATTAGAATAAATACAATGTCTTCTAATTTCAAAAATTTGAGGGCATCAAACATGGCTAACATCAATCTACCACCATCAGAGTAACATGTGCATATATACACCCTCACTTTCTAGGGCTCCACTTTCCATAGAAAGTAGGTCATGCTGGTCACTTGGCTAGGAAATGACACATCTGAGAACCACACAAGTGAAGGCAATAAGCACAGGGATGCAATAGGTAGAAACCATGACCATGGTAAGCAAAAGTCATGGGATAGGTCGAATGTTCAGAGAAACTGTGAAGTTGGCAATAGCAAGAGAGTTAAAGTCACGTGCTGAGGCATCTCTAATCCAACATAGGCAAAATGGAAGTTTGCCATAAGCAAGACTTTCTTGCCCTCTATCCATGAAAACTTTAGACTGTAATTAATAAGTACTGTCCTTGCTAAAGTTCAGTTCTGTGGTGAAGAGGAAATGCATAATTATTAAGCAACAAGTGGTTGAAATAAATGAAATTTTTTGTTTTGTAGGCCAAAAATGCTCCAATATTAATAATTTCTTAGGGTTCAACATCATTTGTAGTATTAGATGTTCTACCTATTTTGGCTCATTTACTTATCATAGCAAAGATATTATTATCATCTCTCTCTCTCTCTCTCTCTCTTTTGGGGGTTGCCCTATTGTCATCCTTCTTTTAAATCTGCTGAAATGTATCACTTAAGATGTTATCTATAATTTGTGATTGGAGATGTATCCTGATCATAATATTTTAGGCTCACTTTGGAGTAATTTGTTTCCGGCAATTAACAGGTTTCTTTTATGTAACCGGTGTCCTATATTGAATATTGACCACAGTATTCTACGTCTTTAAAAGAATAAGATGGCTAGGAATTTTAAAATAAAATGTATAAGTCTTTATAAATAATGAAGAGGAAACTTTTCACTGAAGAGAGTCTACAGATGCAGATATTCAACTCAAGTAACATTTAAAATTTAAATTTTCTACTTTTTTCAAGAAAGATCTATCATTTATTTT